>JAVLVB010000779.1:2537404-2549455 GCA_032876305.1 Orestias chungarensis | reverse complement strand
ACTGACTGCGGCCTGCTGCGGCGACCTGGTGTCCGTGCTGACCTCGGGTACCTCTCAACTCCGAACTTTACAAGTGACATCTAATCCAATCGGCGATCCGGGCTTCAAAAAACTGTGTGAAGCAATGGACAGTCCCAAGAGCAAACTGCAGGAGCTCCAGTAAGTACTGAAATAGTACTATATAGTAGTAACATTTCCATATTAACTGATCTCTGAATGTTGTTACTGCAGGATTGAAGACTGTGACTTAACCTCAGCATGCATGGAGGCTTTTGCAGCAGCTTTATGTTCTGGTCAATCACAGCTGACAAACGTTGACTTTAAGGAAAACACGATTGGTGACGGTGGAGTTGAAGCTCTATGTAAAGCCCTGTGGCATCCAGATTGTAAACTGCGGAGCCTCGGGTAAATGTCTTGCTTCAAGCTCAACCACAATCAGCTCCTATTTTAATAAATGCTGTTCAATTTTGATCTGTGTTGCAGATTGTTTGATAGCGACTTGACAGGTTCGTGCTGCTCCAGTTTGAAGGATGCCTTGATGTCTGAACACTGCTCTCTGACAGAGCTCGATTTGTCTTTGAATGATTTGGGACAGGAGGGGGCGCTGCTGCTCTGCCAAGGCCTGAAAGGACCAAACTGCCCAATAGAAATCCTGAAGTAAGATCATCTGCCAGGATAATTAGATTTATTTTAATTCTGCCATTACTTCTTTCCTATTCATTTAGAAACAATTGAAAGCAGAAATACTCTTCTTGATATGTTTTTATGGAGATTGTTCATAATAACACAGTAAATCAGTGAATTTGAGATGTTGAAATAACACAAATCCACAATTTGTATGTAAACTATATACATTTCTTATTTAGCATCAGAATAGTAAATAATATATAATAATATTCTGTAATCCCTACAGTTTGACACGATGCAAGTTAACTCCAAGAGTCTTCCAGGAACTGGGATCAGTCCTGACAAATGGGACATGTCAAATCAAGTCTCTGTTGTTGGCCATTAACAAAGTGGGAAACCAGGGGGTTAAATATCTCTGGGATGCCGTTGCACATCCAAGCTGCTTGTTGGAGGAACTGAGGTCAGTGAATGGGGGGAGAAAATAAAACCATATTAGGTTCTTAAACCCTCTCACAATGCACCGTTAATCTTATTTGCTTCTATTCAAATAAGTGTGGAAATGACTAAATTGACGGATGACTGCGTTGAAGACCTGTGCGCTGCTCTAAGACTGAATAAAACCCTGAAACTCCTGGAGATGAGAAACAACTCTCTCACAGATGCTGCGGTTCCTTCAATTGTCCAAGTCATGAAGGAAAAACCCAACATGAAGGAGTTGAAGTAAGTTTTATAAACATTTAAGAAAAGTCACTTTTTCTTTTTTTTCTTTTTAACTACTGGTATGCTACATCTGTTTTTACTCTTTCCTCTTTCAGCCTGAGGTATAATGACCTCAGTGAAGATGCTTTTGAAATGTTGGATAAATGTCCCAACATTATATACTGAGGCGATGACGTCATGGAGTCCCTCGTAACGACATTGTGGTCCAGCCAAAAAAAAAAAACATAAGTGATATTTTTGTAAATCTTTCAGACATACCACCCACTTACAAAACTCAAAAACTCAATTTTTGGGAGATCTAAGACAATGTGGTACCATGAACCTGCACAATGTGCTTCACAACAATTTCTTGCATATTAAAGTTTATTTAAGAGGATGTGTTGTTTTCTTCTGTGCTGATGAAATATCAAATCGATCCGTTTCCCTACATCACCTTGGAAATGAAAATTGAGTAATGGAGGCTGTAACTGTTAGCTCAAACTTTAACGCTGTTATTACACAAACGATGCAATACTACAATCACTGGATTTTTTTATTGCACTTTTATCAAGAAACCTTTGGGATGTTTGCCAAATAAAGTCAAAAGCACACAAGCATATTTCGATACAAGACAAATACTTTGGAAGCAGTGATTTGTTTCACAGCAGTCAAATCACTGCCAGTAAGAAAAGAAAATATATTTACATGCATCGTAAGCAGTTCTTCGGCTGATGCAGTTCTCGTATACCCTTTGTGTACTTGTGAGAAAAACAACATATGTAAACATTTCTGGCGTCCAAGGCTGTGCACACGCCATGGATTTTAACATTTTAGTACTCTTCTAAAAAACAAACAAACAAAGAAATCTAAGATCACTGTAATAAGGTGTAGCGTGAGTCTCGCATGTATCAGTGAAAGAAAACATGACTGGAATAAAGATACCCGCGCCTCTCCGCTCTCAGTGGTCATGAGTTTCTCCATTAAGGACACTCGTATGACTGCCATCCCTGAGTTTGGCGGCCGCACAGACGTTTTTGCTGCCGTTGGAGGAAATCTCCTCATCTGTGCTGCTCTCGATGTCGCTGCGGTCATCTTTCGACACCTGGAAGTTACAAAAACAACCACAAGAGCTTTACATCCAAGCTACATTATTGCCAAAGTCTTCACACCTCCTAAACTTGTTCAGCATTTAAAATGAGAGATTTCTCTGTTTAAGTAATAGGTAAAGGATTTTTTTTTTTAAACATTTTTTAAAAATGGAGTGGTGTATTTTATTCCGTCTGACACCTAAAAATAAAAATCTGTGATCTACTAAACAGAATCCAGATGTGTGCTATTTAACCTCAGTATAAATAAATAAATGACAGAAATATACCAAGGCTTGGCAATCAACCTGATCTGAAAAGAAAAGCATAAATCTAGGAAATAGACAAGAGAACCATGTTAACTCCAGAGAAGCTACAGAGCGCCACGGTTAACAGGAGTACTTTGGTGGTCTCTGCTGTCGCGACCAGTGTAGCAATCAGTGTAGCGACACAAACAGGGAAAACAAGGTGCTCTGCTCAGATGAGAACAAACATTTTTATTTTTGCCCAACATGTAAAGTATTTTCATGAGGCAACCCTTCATGTTATCCCCACTCTGCTACAAGGGGGTGGCAGCATCATGCTGTCAGGGTACATAAGATTAGAGTTGATCAGAAATTTAGACGAATCTAAAAGGAAAATCCTGGGAGAAAACCTGTTGAAGCACATGTAGCAAACTAACTACTGTGCTAAATCTGGTATACTATTAGTCACTCCATAGCTATTTCTTTGTCCCTCTAGACTCTAGAGCAGTGTTTCCTAAACCTGTTCCTCCAGAAGCACTGACTTGCAGGCTTTAGATGCGTCTCTGGTCATGCAGTTCTGATTGAATGATGAGCGTTAGCTACTGCCAGCTACCAAGTGGTGCAGATGCCTGTTATTCACCCATTTATTTAGTTCAGGTGTTTAGCAGACAGGAAACTGAGAACACTTGAGACTTGCATGGAGTTTCACCGTATAATAGGGCAACAACTCGAAACATTAAGCCAAATCAGTGACTTATATCAAAGCATATATGTTGTATTTGTCCAGTTGTAGTCCATACCTTAACCAAGTCTAAAATCCAAGAAAATCGATGTTTAAACACATTCTACATCCAATTTAAGTTTGACCCATTTACCAAAAATAATATTTCAGTCTCTAGAGATACAGACTCCAAAACAATTTGCAGCTCTAAGTG
Source organism: Orestias chungarensis (assembly GCA_032876305.1). Lineage (NCBI taxonomy): Eukaryota > Metazoa > Chordata > Actinopteri > Cyprinodontiformes > Cyprinodontidae > Orestias > Orestias chungarensis. Next base: position 2,545,864 of record JAVLVB010000779.1, on the reverse strand, counting down.
CAAACAAATATGGTTCTTTAAAAAGGTTTGGATTTGGAAACTTCAAACTATGCATTAAAAAAAACACTAGGGGGTTTGTATCTTTACAAATGTGTACTTTTTTGTTAGTTTCTCACATTAGATACCCAGGTGTTTGTGGCGGTAACAAAGTTCAAGGAGCCCGCATATGTTGGTAACGTGAACAAACCTTTCCCTTGAAGATGGCTTTGACGGCAATGCGAGCGATGAGGTAGAACCAGATGATGTGAAGAGTCTGCAGGACCAGCAGCAAGCCATTTATCAGCCACCAGGCCTGATAGGGCCCAATGATCTGCCAGCTTTCAAACAGCACGCTGTAAACAATCCTACAAGGAAAAAATATGCACCAACCCTTTTTAGAAAATGCATTTGATAAAAAAGGAGAGAGGCTTCTGTTTTTGTGGCTAAACTCTCACCAGAAAGGAAAAATGACGAGTCGAGTGAGGAAAAAGTTTATGGTGAACACCACAAACAGGCCGTCGCAAAGCCTCTGGTACTTGGCGTAGTTGGCTAACTTGGCTGCCTTTGAGAAGACAAGACAAATAATTCACAGCTCTCAGAAATGAGAAATCAAACTCCTCTTTTTTCTTTTTCTTTTGCCAATGGGAGAATCGTATTCCAGCAGGTGAGGCACCCAATTACCTCGAGGAAGATGTCCGACGCGTCGTGAACACACATGACCAAAGTGCCCGCCCTTACCATGTTGTTGGTAAAGGAAATGGTGATGAGGAATATGGTTGCCAGGTGGTGGACAAGCATGATCATGAAATCCTGCCATTGACACAATGAGGTGAGAGATATATGGATACGGTGAGCTTCGTAACATTCACTTCTGAATAGAGATGTAGCTGTGGTTACTGTGAATCAAGGCTGGGTTGTGAGGCTGTCCGAGTTTTTATAAAACAAACCAGTTGAACTACACGTCTTGTTAAATAAAAGCCAAATTTGTTTGTTTATAATTAGGTGGTATTAATTATTTCTAGTACTTTTCCAGCAAGGCAATGCATTACAAAGAGGGTTTAAAGCGTTGTTTTGTGTTACTAAGCTTTAGCAGTATTTATATTCTAACAATCATCTCGAAAAATATCCATTTTCAAAAATATGTATTTGATGTTAAACACTTAAAAACCTTTCCCCTACACTGCAGTCCCGACTGGTGCTTAAAAAAAAAGGAATTGTACTTCATAAAAGAAACTACTTAAGTACTTAGTATCTATGTCCGAATGAATTGATGGATGAAGGGAGGAATGAATGATTATACTGTAAAGAGCTTTGGAGTCGGAGAAAAAAAACAAACATATTTTACCCAAAAATTCACCAGACTGAAACAAATAGGTCTGTATCAAAGTGAGATTTAAATACAAGCTTAGTGGTTCTAATATTTTTTTCAATCTACTGAGCCTGCTATGTTGTTTGGAGATAATAAACATGCATTAAACATTATATTTTGTCTAACATATCTACATTACCTACTGGAAGCAGTATAAATACATAAAAAGGTTAATGCGGAAAAGTTTCTTTTTTTGGATGAATTATTATGTTATTTGTTTGTATAAACTCTTTAAAGGTTCCGCCTTTAAAAACACTGAAATCAGCACTTAACTTTATATGAAAAGACATTATTGTTAAATGTTAATACTTCATACTTTTAGTTAAGTAATATTACATTAAAAGTAGGGTGAAAGTAGTACTTGCTTGAGTATTTTATTTATTTATTTTTTTGCCTATGCTACCTGCTTCTGCTTGAGACCTCCAAAGTCCAATGTCTCCTGCGTTTCAAGAAAGCGGTTGCTAAAGTCCAACTCCGCCAATACGTTTGCAAGCAGGCAGAATGTTGTGAGTGATGCAAGTGGGCCTGTTCTATTATCACAAAAGCAAACATGTGCAGCATGCTAAGCAACACTGGGACTTTAACTCCAACTGTGTGCTTTGGTCAGATTAGATTAGGCGTGAGTTTTTTTTTTTTTTTTTTTTTTTTTACGAACACTCCAAAAACATTAAGCGTGAAGTAAAGCATGGATATATGGATGGTTGAGCTGAAGAGAGGAGAGCATAAGACATGACAAATCCAGAAAAACTGTGTGAGGATACTTCTCCGCTTTGTTTGCTTAAAAATCTGTCAAATTTTTTTTTTTTTACCAAAGACGAAGTGCTGTCAAATTGATAAAGGATGGTCATAAAAAGGATTGGTACTATTTTTCTTTAAAAATGAGGGCCTTCCCAACCACGCTTCACCTCACTCAATACACACAAAAATGTTTTAGGTGTCAGATCATTTAGTGCCAAACAACATTTTATTCTTAAGACATACTTTTTTTTTTTCTTCCTAGAAAAGCCAGTAAGTTGCCACAACTGTGGATGCAAGTGTCACCAATGCAAAAACTCAACACGACATCATCCGAAATTAAACTAACGCAAACACCAACAAATCAAGGCATTAAAAAAATGTGTTAACAGATAAAAATCTTAACCCCCCAACATGTTTCAGTAATAACAGGTGTGATTCTTGATTGACATGATCATAAAAATCAACAAGGGTCAAGTCACCACTGCACCATCCAGGAAAAAAAACGAAACAGGTTTTTCCAAGGAATTAAAACCATCGAACTTTTTAAGAATACCTGCCGGTAATTTGTGTTGACAGTTTCCTTTTGATTTGGGTTCAAAAGGAAATTTAAATCCACATATTTTGATCATGCACTAATCTACTGAACAACTGTACATCATGTTTTGTTTGTTTTGTTTTTGCCATGTTTACCGTTTGGGTTTTGCAGGAATGAGGTCGTGATGGTGTGACACAGTTACAAACTGCATAAAAAAAGGAAAGCTAAGTACACAAAACCAACTGAAATACTCCACATAGGAACGAAACACCTGTAGTTACAGTATGAGTGATGAGGGGAGAAAAACAAAAACAGCGTTGGTTGTTGACTCACCTTACGTTTAACGTCTGTGAACTGCGACACCATCAGAGAACAATAGAAAGCCAGCTCAGCGACATAGTAGTTGTATTGTCCAGGACTCAGAGGCTTTGGGGGGGGGGGGGGTGAAGCAAACACACCTTTGATAAATACACAGCCGTGCTAACCCACAAAGCAACATGATGCTGGAACGATTTGCGTAGCACGGGGAACATATGTGTTCAAAACGGGACGGTTATTGGTTACAAGATAAAACTACTGACCTGAAATGGGTAGTTGTACCAACACTGTTTAGTATCCCACATCCAAGGTGACTACGGTTAAAAAGAAAAAGAAATCATAATGATAAACGTTAATATCACTTCAGATGTCTGAATCAGGACAAAATGAGAGCAACCATATTTTTATTTTTAACCAAAATATCCACAATGTACAGAGACTTCTGGAAGCTATAATACAGAAACGTTTTCACAACAGTACTACTTAACGTTGGAAGTATTAAAAATATTAAAATTAGACGTCAGTTTAAATTTCTCTCCAGCAAGCAGTTCTAAACAGTGGTACTCATCTCACAGTCAAAGCCTTTTCAGAATATCACATCATTTCAGGACTTTTAAGGAATATTTCAGCTACCTTTGAACGTCTACAACATGAAAACTAATAATTTTGTTCCCCCCCAAACAGCTAGAGATTATTTACATCGCTTCAAATCCCGACACATATTGCCGTTTCAAATTGGAGTCGAAGTTTTTTGTTGTGCTACTTTAACACACCCCGAATTATCTGCACTGGATTTACCTCCAACCATCTTTGATTCCAGCTCTAACCAGCTTATCTTTTCCTGCTAAACAATTGCATTTCCACAGCATGACGCACTGCAGCAAACACCGTGCTTCGAAGTCAAGATTTTCAGTGTGGCTTTTCCACATTCGGTGCTGCTTACAAGTTTAATTTAGGTTCTAATCAGAGTTTAAAAAAATTAAAATAAAGAAACTCTTCTCTCCAGGGCTGTGTGTGTGTGTGTGTGAGTGAGTGAGTGAGTGAGTGAGTGAGTGAGTGAGTGAGTGAGTGAGTGAGTGAGTGAGTGAGTGAGTGAGTGAGTGAGTGAGTGAGTGAGAGAAAAAGAAAACAAATGTCCCTTGCTCTTGATGCCTCGGGTAAAACACATTTCTCTGTTCTTGTGGAATACTAGCAAGTCTTAGTAGTAGGTCTTTGATGCTCCAAGCTGATCTGTGCATCTCTGCAGCTCCTCCAGACTAATGCTGGGTGTTTTGGCTCCATATGAGATCATTTCCCTCCTTGTCTCTCGTCAGTTTGTGACGGTTTTATTTTGGGACCCACTCATAAATGCAAGCCAAACATTTCAGATATTCGTTCATAAGACATGTTAAAACTCATGATTGATCTTGCTTCCTCTTCAAGAGTGTGCACTACTCTGCGTTTGCGTATCACATATAATCTCAAACAAAACCTACTGACATTTCTGTTTGAAATATGAAAAAAAAATGAATATGTTAAAGCTGTAAGAATGATTTTTGCAAAAGAGATGTCATGGCTAAAACTTACCACCCACAAATGGCACATGGCATAGATAAATATCACCAGGTAAAATGTGAATCTCCACCTGCAGGGACACAACACAAGGAAACGCTGTAAGAAAATATGTAATCTGTCTCTTACTTGTAAGTAGATTAGTAGAACATTTAGAAATGCGGTTACCTGTCATGACTTGCCTTTTTTTACACTAAAATATTAAGATCTTTCCACTAATCACTACTAAATACCAATCTAGTAAATATCTATTTAAGTTTGAACCCATTAACAGAAGAGTTTGGATAAAAGTGGATAAAAAGAGACAGAAGTATCATTAGAGACTTCAAGGCCCACACAAATATCTCAGGTAATCTTCAGGATATTTGCAAAGGCACCATATGTGTATGGATAAGAAAATAGACAACCTGTTTGATATTGTTGGGATAGTTCAGACTTGTGCCTATTGTGACTTTAGTTGTAACCAAGTGATCCGGTTAGATGAAACCAAGTCTCAACTTGACAAGATCATCCAGCTGGTCGAAACAGCAGGATGAAACAAAACACCCGCCTGGTGTGAGTTTCTTTCCTGGCAAGATCTTTTCCCAGGCGGCAGATCTGTGATACGGTTTATTTTCCAGGAATGTTGTCACAGATCATGGACTCTTCAAAACAGCAGGAAGATAATAGCAGTGTGTGCCGGAAAGCTCTAAATATGTCTTCTGCGTCGCTGGGTCTTTCAGCTAGATTTGATGCAGGAGAACCAGAATCTGTGCGTGGATGGCACCGATGAGGATTGGTCAAGGCTGAGCCGTTAACTCCGCAGTTCTTCAGACTCACATGCTCTCGCAGAACTTCTTCTGTGTAATGGGCCGGTCCTGGTTCCGCCGGATACGAAACCATCTCTGAATCTTCCGTTCCTCCCAGTCCAGCTGCTTGGAGAGTCCCTCCAGTTGTCTCGTGTCTGGACACTAAGAGGAACAATAATAAAGAGTGAAGCGGCTTTCGTACTGCACGATTGTACTTCACACAAGAGGTGTTTACTGAACACATCATTAGGCCCGTGGTTGTGTGTAGCGCTGCAATAACACTTTGTTGCAGAGGTGACAGAACCCACTGAACAAACACAATCTATACGTACCGTGTTGGACTGATAGAGCCTCTCCAGGACAGCGTTGGGCTGAGCTTGTCGGGGCACTCCTCCCTGAATCTGAAGTATGTGAGCACAGGGTTTGGCCACCAGCCTGTGCACACACAGCCGGAGGGAAATAAACACAGGGTGGACGCACACAGACACACACACACATTTGGTTTTAAAGAGACATTCAAATAGAGAGAGAGGTTTAATGCCAAGGTGATTTACATTACAGTTTCCCCAGAATGACACGTTAGACGGGATTGACTGCATTTGTCCAAAAGAGGAAGAATAAAGGCTATTAAAGAGGGCGGGCCCGGACTTGTTATAGGGAGAACTGGGAGTATTCCCGAAGCGCCGGCCTAATATTGGCCTGCGACTCTCTTTAAAAAAATAAAACTAACATTTAAAAAAGTCTGTCGGCGGCGCGACTATCAGATAGACGGACCAGTGCCTGAGGAGGGAAAGACGATTGGTTTATTTCAATTAAGACCCGCCCCAAAACGTCCGTATCAACCACACAGGTGTGGAGGAAGGGGCGTGGCGTGTGTCTGATGCCGGCAGCCCACGCAATCAGGGAGCGGTGCAGGAAGTGAGGAGAAGCGACTCGGGCCTAAAAGAGAAAGGCACTGGAGGAGGACGCGGGCAAATGCTGCAAAGTGACGAATTTATTTATTCAGCCCCCCGGTGCCATTAAAATAAAGATGCATGTACGTTATAAAAATAAAAACAAAATCCACACACAAAATGCTGGTACAAATATTATTTTAAGGGTAAATATATTTTTATTTATTTAATAATCTATTTGTACCAACATTTAGTGTTTATAGTTTAAACAGAGACTCCTAAAGGAACTTGAGGCTGCACACATTCAGTCTACAGTGTAAATATGGAGCAGATACAAGTTTAGCCTTTAAATTAAGATGAGGACTGGGAAGTTAAAATCACTGTAATAATAGCTTTCTTGGTGTTTTAGCGTTTTCTATTAATTGATTACTTTGTTAAATATTTCTGTCTGTTGCTGATTTGCTGCTATGTATTCCAGATCAAACATGACCATGACTTTGGATTTACCATAGGTTGGGGTTCATTAGTTTTCCCCAGTATGATGATGTGCCACTGAGGCGGTTGAGTTTTTACATGACTTGACTATGTAAAGCTCTAACTTAGACACTTATTATTGTGTAAAATCTTTATTATCTTAGTACTGTTGCATTAACATCAGTAAAGTTACTGTATATTACAACCTCAGAAAGTTAAAGTAGGTCTAATAGGTGGCCTTTTATTTTTAATTTGCTATAAGTGTGTGTGTGCGCACGCGCCAAATGCGTTTTGCTTGTGCCCATGTATTTAGGTGTGAACATGTATGTGTGGGAACATGCATGCGTGGCAATCCCAGGATGGCCTGGTTACATGACTGACTCCTGGCCTGAAAAAATCTCCTTGTCCAGCCCTGAAAGAGGGAGATGCATGGACGTGTTAAAAGGCCAGGAGATATGTAGCACCTATCCTAAACAGAGTTTAACGACCGGTCATGTGAGAGTATGGGAAACAAGTTTGGGAGGGATACGGCTGGTCAGAACACTAATGCGATCATCTGGTTGAGCCGGTCATCGGTCCGGATGAAACCAAGAGCCATCCTGACATGTCAGTGTAGACAGTCACACTTTGCTAATCTGGCAGAGTTTCAAATAACTCTTAAAAAGAAACGATTGAATAGAATTTCACAGCTTCACTATTTGCTTCTAATTTAAACTTAAAGACGCTGGATTTGTAATGAAATGATGTCATTCACAACGTTATTTAACGGCTTTTGTGCCAAGTCGTACTCATTTCCTCAGTACGATGATGTAATTTTTGTGATCTTACATAAATGTCCTTTTAAAAATTGCACTCCCAGTCGGGGCAGGCCTGAGGCAAAAGATAAAATGTGAAACCGCATAGGAATGCCAGGATTTCCGGCTTCCAAACAGCATTTGGATTGACAGGTTTTACACGTGCCAGCTAGATAAGAACTAACGCTTCAGTCAATCTGCTTCCTGTAATGCCATGCCTGCCTGAGCACGCAGCAACCTATTCGTGTGTAAGCGTAAAAAGATGAAGATCATCACGCTGTAAATAAAGCTCTGTCATTTTTAAAGTACGCATGTCAGCTTTGACTAATGTAATAAACGATGTGTGTTAAGATCAAAGATTGTGCATTAACAATTAGGATTGGAAACAACACCTCCAGTACCACAATAACAATATTAAAAAGGACCGATTGGACATCTGACAACAAATGACGAGCATTCTCAAGTGGTCAGACGATCGTTTCACATGTTGTAAAGAAAGTAGGTTGCGCTGTTGGTATCACTTTAAGCTTCAAGCATCTGGAATCCTGAGGCGATCGGTTTCTTATCAGTGGATCAAGAGTGTTTACATGAGGTTAGATGAGAATAGGTAATGTTAGCATTTGGGTCCCTTTGGGGATATTTGAGCACCGGCTATGTAAACGTATTATTAGGAAATCTACGGCATCTGAACAAAACTGGTTATCTGTTTAGTGTGCATGACAGTGATGTAACCTAAATAGTGTTCACGCAAACACGGTTAAACCCACATCCAATAAAACACAGCCAATCTAGATTACAGTACGATGTGGAGTCGGGTTATCTGAGCAAACAAGCCATCAATGAATCAAAACTATTAACGTTTACATTAATAAAGCATCAGAGGGTGATGTCACAAGTTACCTAAAAGCATGGTGACGTGTTCCTTAGCCCAGAATCTACTGTCTGAGTTACAGGGTCTTATCTGGATGTTTGGACCCCCCCCCCCCCCTAAAGAAAAGTGTGCTTCTCCCAACTTTTTGTC
>JAVLVB010000779.1:2510239-2529076 GCA_032876305.1 Orestias chungarensis | reverse complement strand
CTTTAATAATTGTGGCCTACAGCTCGAACAAATAACAAAACCTGACTTGAGACAATGTTAATAATATATGAAAACAATAAAAACTATTCTCAAGAAAGTATAATAGCGAAAACAGCTGACTTAAAAGTGACATTGTTTGCTGGAACATTAAATCAGAGAGTGCTATATAAAAGCATGCAGGTTCATCTGAAAAAAAAAGGTAAATATTTTTGGTTCTCATTTTACAGAATGAAACTCATATATTGTATAGATTCATCAGACATACAGTTAAATATTGATGAGAACCCAGAATTCATTGTCAAAATATTGTATTTTCCTTAAAAAGTTTCAATATTCATCAAACTTTGAGTGGAAGGATAAAGTTTACCAGCAACAGGGATAGCCGAATCCTTGAGAGAATTGCCAAGCAAAAGCCATTTTAGACTTTAGGAGAACCTCAGCAGCTGCTACACACATACCATCCAACACTTGATTTACAAATTTATCATTTTCTTGTGTTGAATCAATCCTGAACCAGGAGCAGCGTCAAAATGTCGTAACTGGGCTACGGAGAATAAGAACTTGACTGCTGCTCAATGGTCTGAAATGCTCGGTTCAGATGACAGTGAAATTTGCATTTCATTTGGAAATCAAGGTCAGGGATTTTGGAATTGTACAGCACATCATGGTTCCTTCTGCTGGGAAGCCTTTTTAAAAATAAAAGAGACACCAGAACCATCAAAGCTACCTGGGCTTCCATTACGCCTCAGCCAAACCACAGTTTGATCACATGCAGAAGAGCCCGAACCAACTCTTGACTACAATGAACATAGAAATGAGAAGCCCTAAATTGTTATTTAAGTTTTTATTTGTCTTACGTAATATTCTGATTTTAGGAGACTCAAAAAATGTTGCTAATTGTGATGCATAATCATCAGATAAACAGACATGGAGACAGCTTTGCTTTTAAATTTGATATGTCGTCCACTATCATGTTTAGCAATGCATTTGAATATCTGCATGCAAATGAAAAGCAAACCAACTGCTTTAAGATGTCATGATTACGTAAACCGCTTTCTCGTTGCAGCCAGCGAGCTGCAGTCTATGCAGGCGGAGTGCAATGGTCTGCAAAAAGAGTGCTCAGTCCTGCAAGCTGATAAACAGGACATGGTGAATAAGCATCAGAAAGAAAAGAACAGTCTGCAAAGTGAATGTGCCTTTCTCAGGGCGGAGAAGGAGGAATTGTTCAAGGCTCACCAGAAAGAGAAGGCCAGTGTGCTGAGTCAATGTGCAACACTGCACAGTGAAAAAGAGGCGTTGATGCAAAAAGAGCAGCAGCTGGAGCAGGACCTTGTCAGGTCAGTGCAGTGTTCTACATAACCTAGGCTCTAGCTTAAACCTTATATTTTTGTCCTATTCACTTGAGCCAGCACACCTACTTTCACGTTGACTTTCAACTTTTGGCTGTTGCTTTTTTTGTTGTTTTGGTAGTTTGTGTGGCCAGAACACTGACTTAAGCAGCAAACTCAAAGTCCTCGAGGAATCCCAGGAGGAAATGCAGAAGAGTCTGGTGGCCCTTCAACATCAGCACCAGCAGGATAACGGCAAACTGCAATTCCAGCTAGAGGAGGCAGAGACCCGCAGTAAGGCTCTGCAGAAGGAGGTAGATCATTTCTACTTCAGAGTTAACTTTTAAATCTAGTCTTCGATTATAGTAGTTTTGTGTCATCTGCAGTGTGCTTTAATGCAGCTGATGTTGTACTGCTGACCACACTGTGGCTTCACAGACACAGTGTTAACTATTGATAAAATATCCTTGGTTCACTTTAAGCAAGTAGGAGAGGTTTATTTATTTAATCAGCAACTTGTCAACAAACATGTAAAGATGCAAAATAGTTGTTTTCATAAGCACAACAGTCTGCATCTATTATTAATATAATGATGTATGTTTATGTATTTAGCAGACGCTTTTATCCAAAGCGACTTACAAAGTAGGCAGTAGCAAGAAGGGTCTTACCTAAGGACCCACACTGAATGCTGTTGGTGTATTTTGTGCAAAACAGTAAATAATAAGGAAAATAAGCAATACACCCATTAAAATCTCTTCCAATAGCAACAAAAATGAACTAAGCATCTCAAATTACTGTTTTTTTTTTCTTTTTCATATTACAATCGGAATGTTCAGTGTGTTGTGTTGGTATTTTATGCAATAGAACAACACAAAGCAGTGCACTACACAAAAATCTCTAAATTTCTCGCTTGATAATTTACCGTAAGTACCATAAGTAAATCTGAATCTGAAAAGAATTGCATTTATTTATTATTCAAATGCAACAACAGCTGTAAATGTTTTAAAGTATGTCTCAACAAACGGTGATTTGAAAGATTGGTTCATTCTTCCTTGTAAAATAGCATAAACTCTGTCAACTTTGATAAAAAAAATTTTTTTTAAAAACCTGGAAAAAGAATTGTTGATTTCTATACTCAAATTTTAAACTTTAATTTAGCTCCGGCTTTCACTGAGTTATTCTAACATGTCAGTTTTTTAAGATCTGTACTATTCTGATATGGCAAGATAGTACAGAGAAATTGGCAACAAACGTTGCCCCTCTTTTTGTTTCCAAGTATTTCAGGCAAGAGAAACAGGATCAGACTCTTGACTAAAAGTTTGCTTGAACTAAATCCAAAAAACTCATACCAAAACACAAAAATTTGTAAACTTGGCTTCAGCCCAATTTAAAGCCCGACCTCTAAGGAAACCATATATATAGGCGATCTTAGCCCCATCATGGGGAAACCGTTGTGGCGCAGAACTAAACACCAGACTTCACAGAAACAAAAAGCCATCGCAACCACCCACCTCACTAGAATGCCTGTCGGCAATGGGCGACATGAATTCTCTATGGACCGGAACAATAAGTGGAAGTAACAGAGGGAAAACAGTGGTGGACTCTGGGATCTGCGATGGAAAACAATTGTTGATTGATTACTGAGTTTACAAACGTGGGGTTGTAAGTTGCTGCAGAATTAGTTTTGTGGATTCCTGATCAATAGGGTGGGGATGAAAAACAGACTCATGGAATTGTATTGTAGCGGAGAGTTCGGAAACAAACTCCTGGTCAGTTTGGCCCGGTCGTTCTGAGATGCTTTTGGGTTTGGGTAAGCAACTCAGGAGACCAAACCCAGAAGAACACCCACATTTTCTGGCATGTTCCTGGTACGATCATTGGTTAAAAAGAAGAATCCAACATATCCTCAAATATCCAACATATCCAGGATTGCCCAATTCAGCTCAATCCTTTTCCTTTAGCTTTGATCACATTCACTGGTCTTGCTGAATAAAAGCATCCCCACAGCATAATGCTTCCAATCTCATTGTACAATGTTTATAATGACAACAAAAGGCATTCTATTCTATTCCACCACCATGTTTTGGTCCAGGATAATATGTAGTGTAGGACAAACAGATCTATCTGAGGAAAGTATGTTCTTCAACAGATTCTGTTAGTGTCACCTTCATGTCTATACAGTAAAGGGTCACTTATTTGCTACATTTACATTTATGCATTTAGCAGACTCTTTTATCCAAAGCGATTTACAAAAAGAGGGTTTAACATTGAACTACGACGCAATTTACCTGTAATATGCTAGGAGTGGATTTAACATTAATGATGACTCTCATTCACAGCATTTAGGTAAACACAGAAGGCCCAAGTACCATACATTGAGTGCTAAATAATATCGGGGGGGGGGGGGGGGGGGGGGTAATAAGTGCTTTTATATCTTTCAGGGCAAAAGATACTCTCGGTAGAGCTGGGTCTTCAAGGATTTCTTGAAGGTGGAAAGATAATCGGATGCTCTGATAGTGCACGTAAGGTCATTCCACCAGCCAGGAACCGCAAATGAGAAGAGCATTAGTGATTTGAATTTGATGACTGCAGCTAAGGGAAGCCAATGGAGTTCAGTGAAAAGGGGTGTGACATGCGATCGCATTGGCAGGTTGAAAACCAGGCGAGCTGCAGCATTCTGGATCATCTGTAGTGGTCTCACAGCACAGGCTTGAAGACCTGTTAGGACGGGGTTGCAGTAGTCAAGACGGGAAATGACCAAGGTCTGAACTAGGAGCTATGTCGCATGTTGAGTTAGATATGGCCTAATCTTCCTGATGTTGAATAGAGAGAAGCGACACGATCGAGCAACAGAGGCAACCTGATCCGCAAAGATCAGCTGATCATGGATCATGACGCCCAGGTTTCTTACAACCTTAGTAGGTGCCACAGATAGGGAGTCTAACCTGATGTTGATGTTGTAGTGAATGTTATCCTTGGCTGGGATAACAAGCAGTTCGGTTTTGGAGAGGTTCAGTTGGAAGTGGTGATCTTTCATCCTTGCAGATATGTCAGAAAGACAGGGTGAGATTTGTGTCTGTACCGAGAGGTTCTCTGGAGGAAAGGACAAAAAGAGCTAGGTATCATCTGCATAGCAGTGATAGGAGAAGCCATGCGAATGGATGATTGGGCCCAGCGAAGTAGTGTACATGGCAAAGAGGAGGGGCCCAACACTGAGCCTTGGGGCACCCCTGTGGCGAGGTGGTGTTGCGTCTATGTTTGGCCTTGAAAGGCCACCATGTGTTTTTTTATTTTCATTCAAATATTCTTCTGTCTAAAGTGGATTCACCGAAAAATCCAGCAATTGAAAGATTTTTTGTGAAGCTAATTTAAAATATTTGAAAGAAAATGCAGATTGGGAAGCTCAAATATAGGCGCAATTCTACGTGATGTGCTTTGGCTGACGATTGCAAAGCAGTGAGTCTGATTGGCTTTACCTCCGCAATTGCAGATATTTGAAACCATGTGATTGTTAGTGTCTTCTTATCACACTGCCATAAAAGATCTAATTAAATTGGAGGGCACAACACAAACGGCGATCCATTAAATGTTCCAAGCTTGGTTTTTCAAACTCAACCTGCTTTCAAACAGCTGAGTGTTCTGGTGGTTGAAGGCTGGATTTATACTAAGAGAACATTTTACACAGCCAGACTAAATTTACTAATAAGCGGGACGTTTGAATGTAACTAGTTACACTCAATTACATTAGGGAATTTCATAGTAAAGGGACTGAATACAAATACAAATGCTTCCAACATTTCAGATTATTATTTGTAAAAACATAGTATAAATTGCATATCATTTTCCGATTTATACCTGTGTTTTTTATGTCTATATAAAAAAGTCTTTGCAAACTAAATTGAAGTTTGTTGCAACATGTTACAAAAATGGATAGGTCTAAAGGTTAAGAAGATTTTCAAGATTTTTATCGTGCTTCCCACACACTTAAAGTTTGTATTTATAAAATCTTGGTTTAGGAATTGTGCAGATTGCCTCCTGTTGAATACTCCCTGGCCTAGCTAGATGAGTTTGGATCAATCACCTTTGTAGCACTGAGACAAGAGTGGTTTTGTAGTAGAGATGAAAACAAAGATGAAGCCATACCCAAACTCCCTTCTTTTAGTCATTGAAAGACAAAAGGAAATGCTGGCTTCTTTTACGCAACCAAGAAGGACGGGTCCTTCTTGGTTACGTAATAACTGTTAAAAATAAGTACCCTCTTCCCCTAATCTCCACTCCATTCCAGTCTCTCCATCAGTCCACCATCTTCACCAAGCTCAATCTGCGCCATGCATACCATCTTGTCCGTATCCGCCAGGAATTTGAATGTCCTTTTGCATCGGAAACTCTGCTTGCACTGATTAGCTGCACATAAAGTAGATGCACATAAAGTAGATTTAGCAATGAAACCGTTTGGAGGAAGACAAAACTTGTAAGAACACTCCATGTACTCTGTTAATAGTGACCTACAAGAAAGTAGAACTTTTTCTTCTTAACTTTTTTTCTCTTTCCATTTTTGTGCAGTATGATGAGGCTCAAATGGAGCTGTCTGACTTAAAGGAGAGATACGAAAAGACTGAACAGGAGAAACATGTCCTTACAGGCCAACTGGAGGAATTCAAAGCCAACATGAAGGACTTACAGGAGAAAGGGTCAAAGGTGAGCAGTGACCTGCCTGACAGACCCCTTTTCAATTTCATTCTTTGTGTATGTAACTGACAATACATCAGTATAATACAGGTGTTTAAATAGCAATCCGTAGTTGAGTTTATAAAAGATTTAACACAAATTCTGTTAGGTTGGTTTTCCCCGTAAAGAAGTTTCTTTTAAATTTGCAGCAACATTACGTTTATAGTAAATTGATTAGTTAAATTCTCATTCATGAAATGTGAATCATCGGCCGGATTCACATGTTGTTTTTATTATTTCATCAGTTCTGCTGCACTACACTCATTCACTGATGTTTTTGTGGCCATTTACACAGTCAGATTAAAAATAAATAAATAAATAAATCTGCAAACGGGTTTAAAAGGTTAGGAATTTTATTTCACTGTTTTAAAAATCTAGAAAAGTTTTGTATGAGGACAATGGAAAAGCATTTATACTTCTAGACTTCATCTGCTTTTTCTCTAAATTAGGGACTCTATGTATGCATCCATCCTCTATGTTGGTTGGTTCAGTGTATGATTCCAAACCATGCAGAGGTCAGATTTCAGTATCAGATGCAAATCCGGTATAAAATTGAGGGGTTCGTGCTATGAAAATTGAAATTGACTGAGAATCGTTGAATCAAGAACTAAGATAGTATGTAATTTAGACCAGAATGTGTGTTACAATTCATTCTGAGGTAAATCCTGATGTGATGCAGCAAACCTCCACCTAGAAACAAAACCCTGATAATGTTTAAGGTTGGAGAAATGTTAGTGTTTAGGAGAAATTATTTGATGCACTGCTAAGGACGGCCAGCCTCAGACCGAAACAAATAAGCAGGAAACTGGAAAAATTGACCCAAATACCAATCGGTCTTTAGAAGAAATTCCTTCGATTTTGCTGTCAGCTGTTTTATATCTGTCTGTGTAAAGAGTCCTGCAAACAAATAGCTTGCCAAAACAACTGTAAAACAAAAGCAAAACACACCAGTTAAAGAAAGGGTCATTGAATGACATGTTTTCAAAGAAGGCTAAACATCCACAGGCGTCTGCCCCGCTGTAGTTAATCACTATAATATCCCTTCCCTTCTGTAGACGCCACTATTGCTGCCTGTTCAAGCCATAGTCATCGGCGTTATCCTGGCTTTGCTGTTCTGGTGCTTCGGCGCAATGTGGTAGTAAGGTACACATTTACTCCTGCCGTGACGGCCTTCACCTGTCATCTTCATCAGTTTTGCTTCAGTCATTGCACGACTTAATCGGGTTAACCTTCTTTCCCAGAACACCTTCCTCAGGGGAAAACTGTCACCTAAGAAATCTAACCTCTCTAACCATGCAGCTCTCAACATCTGACATCTGTTCGTGCTGTCTGAATGGCTTAACGCTCAACGACTGTTCCTCCCAGTTGGCTGTGATGATGTTTGTCCTAAAAAGCTTTTCTTTGTTTTGCTACTTCCATCAGTTTTGTTTTGTTTTGATCTCGGTTGGAAACTCCTTCTGTGTGAAGGGGGATTAACTTTCCAGAAAGGTGTAATTTGATCATATTCATCTTTATTTTCTCTCTCTCTTTTGCTGCTCGTTGCAGAAGCTGTGGATGATCTGGGGGCCTGTGGTCGCTGTGGCTCTTACAGCTGTGACGGCTGCGTTGCTCCTCAGGACCTAAGGGGAAAACCTATTCAAGCAAACATACACAGATGTTTATCCTTATTTAGTTTGTCCAGAACTTGCCTCTTTTACATATCTGTTCCAGTAATCAGATGGGCTCATATTTAACTGTTTATTTCATAAGCTGCTTTATTTTAGATGACAGAGATGTTTTCGAAAAGATTGTGAGTTTTTATGTCTGTTGTTTGGTGTGAACTTAGCGGAGGTTTGTCATGTTTAAGAATATCTGTTAACGAATGTAAAAACCTAAACCACGCTTAACTAATTCTATTTAGATATCTTTAATTATATTTAATAACAGCCCCTAATGGAGTGCATACTGAATGAAACATATGAAAGAGTCGATGGATGCTAACCCTGTACTTGTAGAACTGGAGGTATAGTTTAGTTGAGCCTTATTTGGTTACGTTTTAATTTCTGAAGAGGGCATCATTAAACACAATTGCAGCAACTTGAGCTTTGAGTTGTTTTTTGTTGTTTTATTGGCTCAGTTTCTTGTCAACAAATGTTTTTGGTGTATTTTGTTCTGTGAATACTATTGTGGACAGTATTCAAGCTGATCTTCATTAGGAAAAACTAAATTTTAATAAGTTTTAAGGTTGGTTAGCTTCAAACTGAAATGAAAGTTTAAGCTGATGTCAATGTCCGATAATAATACCGCTGTTAGGGCCAATATCTACCCACATCATCTAATTTTTCCTTCACTTTTGACACTGTAAAAGCAACCACTCTACAATCTTTCTGCATTGCTTTTCAGCTTCAGTTAAACACCCCCACAACCCTGCGTAGACTTTTCAATACTGTCACATGATAAAAAAAACACTACATGTCAATCTCCTCCCCCAGCTGAAACGAAAACTTCAACAAAATCAAAACAAAGATGGGCTCACAATATTAGCCCATACCCGTACTTTAAAAAAATTAATAACAACCATTTTGCCACTGTTGCTGCCGATCTATTGGACAACCCTAATTATTGTCACACAACTTAAAATTTAGTGTAACATCATATTACAATAGCTATCCAAACCAATCTGCCCTTGGTCTCTAATGCACTCAGGCCTTCAGATCAATGAATGGGTGTAAAGTGGTGGTTGCTGCTATTTATAAAAGTCACATTTAAATTAAAAGGTCAAGTTACTGTCCTAAGTGAACGAAAGGTCCAAAATCCTTGGAGTGCGATTACTTTTTGTAATTAAGCATTATCTCTCTTTCTTAATTAGCTCCCATTTAATACATGTTACCTTACATTAACATTACCTTTCAGAAATAAGCAGCTTTGACAGTCATTATGTCTAAAAGAATCTGTAGGCTAAAACGGGTTCTAGTGTTTTACCAGAATATCAGAAGTCAACATTTATAGGTCCAGAGTAAAGCAATGCTCCTAGCTGCTGACCAGTTCACAATAGTGAGTCTTTGTGAAGCCTTTAATGGGTCTTATTACAGTTCCATAGTATAAACAAACTTTCCATGCCATGTCACAAGTAAATCTGTTTACACACAAATTGACTCAGAAATATTTACCCAAAACAAAATAATCCCCAACTTTCATGGAAGCGAATAAACAGCTGGTTTGTCCCTTTAAGGGGATCAGGGTGTGGCACAAGAATATTTTAATCATCTGACTCTGCTGGGAAAGCTATGTGGACAGATACACCCACCTCCCCTCCTTCTTTCATTTCTTGCCGAGTGGTTAATCTTCCAGAAAATGTTACTGGTCACTTCCTGATGATACACATTCCCAGTCTATTCTCTAATCCAACCTTGGCGGTGCTGACCTTTCTGCTTATAAACAGGCAGAACTGTCCCTCCCTTCAGGCAGTCTGACCTACTCCCTGTTCCTCTGCGAGGAAGGACGTCGCACATTTGTCAACATGAAGTTGGCTAATTGCAAGCTTTCTCTTCCGTTGGTCCTGGCAATTTCTGTCGTTAGCTTCGCTGTGTCAGGAATTCCCCTCTGGATGCAACAGGACAAGCAGCATAATGAGTTATATGAGATTGTAGACACTAATGTAGATGTGGCTCACAAAGAGATTTAGGCCAGCATCATTTGTCCTACATGGATTAAAATATAAGATTCAGTCACACACACGCCGAGCCATCTCTGCACAGTCAACATGTCCATTTCTTCTGCTCCACTTTGTATGTAGGTCATCTGTAGCGGAGGAGAGACGCAGCAGAATGACAGTTCTACAATGCATTCATCAGAAAGATTTCAGATTTGCCGCCATTTGATTCTTTTCAACTCTGCAATCTCTCACTAACCACAGTAATAAAAACAATCTCACATTTTGTAGTATATTAAAAACATGGGATCTTGCATGCTGAAATTTATTAGAGCCATTTTTAATTAGAAACTCAACCGTGTTTTATATTTTAGAACATTCATTTTTAGGGGTTACTATCTGAACATTTGGAAAGTGTAAAACCACCCATCCGTCATCTTATCGGCTGACTGGCCATGTAGGCAGCAGTTTGTTTTGACACTAACAAAATATATAACAAAAAAACATTGCAATTTTGTACTTTTCATATTACAGCTAAATGTCCATACATTCATAATTTTGTTTATATATTTTTACAATGTTTTTAAATTGCACATATTGTACTGATAAATTAGGAAACCTGGACAAATTACAAATTGGCATTGTTATTATTATTGACGTTAAAATAGCAACAAAAGGCTTTACAGGTTTTAAATCTTTAAATATTTTCTGGAAAAACAATAAACAAGTTTGTCTAAGTAAAGAAAAATCTCAATTTTAGGCAAAAGGTTTAAACACAAATCTCAGTGTTTCTTAGTAAAATCCATCCACACTAGTAATTAACTCTGAATGTAACTTGCCACTCACAGTATGGTGGAAGCAATGACCACAATTGGCCTCCTCTGTTAAGTCATAATCAGTTTAGAGGGTGGAGTTTAAAAATTGATATAATCCGTTTGGCTTTTCCCTTCATTTAGAGAAAGCCTTCAAATTGCCTGTTTAAAAAAGCTTAAGCATAACTTAATAGATGCATCAGAGGTTTGTCCAATTTGTTCTCAGATGCTCAGCAGAAGAAATGCTGCATCATCGTCATTGGCTGCAAAACGCCATAAAAATGATCTACTGCTAGTTCACAGGCACGAGTCTGCCTCTATCATGACACCCTGTGGTAAATATTGGACTCGAGATAAATTGCTGAATAGATATTTATATAAAATTGCTTCGATGGATTTCATAGGATAATAAATTATACAGGATTACAAATTATTATTATCAATGACTTTTAAATAAAATCTTGAATTTATGGGATTATCTTGGTTATCTGTTCAGCATTATTTATCATAGCATTATATTTATTTTGCTTATACAAAGATATACTCCGGTTCTCCTTTGAGAAATAAAAAAAGTTTAAAAAAACAAAACAAAGAAAAGAAGAATATTTCTCATCAATTTGCACAATGGCTGCACAATTATCCAAGAAGATATATATATTTTTTTTTCCATAAAAACGAATGTATTGTTTACATATGTACACAAACATATACACAACACACACACACACAAACACACACACACACACATATATATATATATATCCTGATATCTGTACAAATGAAGTGCGTATATTTTAAGCTGCATGTGATCCAACAGAAGCAAAGTGGAGGCTGTGCTTTCACTTTAAAAGATTGACCGGATTATGTTGTGGCCCTGTTTTCTCCTAATGATGAGTGATAATCAATGACTTTCTCCAGAGCAAACATAATCTGACAAAGCCACAGAACTCTATTCAAACCTTTTAGACCAATGCAGATTTTCAATGGGCTTTCATGAGACA
The DNA here is from genome assembly GCA_032876305.1 of Orestias chungarensis. Taxonomy (NCBI): domain Eukaryota; kingdom Metazoa; phylum Chordata; class Actinopteri; order Cyprinodontiformes; family Cyprinodontidae; genus Orestias; species Orestias chungarensis. The sequence continues at coordinate 2,517,576 of JAVLVB010000779.1, read as the reverse complement.
GAGGAGAAAGAAATTCAATGAAAGGTAAGTCAATTCCCTTTGGAAAATGCATGATATAGAGTAGACTTTATGCCCATTGTTTATTCATATGTTTTCTGTCAGTTTTCTGGATTTTTAGGGCAGCCATGGCAGCTGAACTGGATGTAGTGAACCTGTTGTTCATTGCTGGAGCAACACTTGCTATCCCCATCCTGGCTTTCCTCGCTTCCTTCCTCCTCTGGCCATCTGTACTCATTAAAGTCTATTACTGGTAAAGTAGCTTGCTATGCATGAAGCTGTAACATCAGCAAAACTGATTAATAAATTGCCAGCGTTGTAAATAACTCAGTCACAAAGCCTTTGTTCTGGAGACAATCTAATAGTTATGGAAGAATCGCAAAATAGTAACTTGTGAAAGAAATAAGAAACAGACATGTCGTGCCATGTAGAGGATACAGCAAACATTAGAACAAATGTTGTCAGATAAGGAAAAAAATTTGTGTTTCATTTCAAAGTGGCAGAAAAGAGACACCGTGAACAAATCAACCTCACCTTGAAGCCTTGACATAAAAGCAAGAGGCTTTTATTCGGTTAGGGAATTCCTCAGTTAAAGAGAGGATGGATGAAATACAAGATACATTTAAGAACATCTATTAGAATGACTTCAAACAGGGGTTGAGGTTCTCCTTTCTCCAGGACAATGACCCTCAAGATCAAGTGCAGCAATGGATGGATTTGGATGAAAGCCTGTTCAGGTGTTAGAATAGCCCACATTTCATTTATTTTGATATTTTTGCAAGACTTCAATATGTATCTTGTCCGTACAATCGGACTAAGCTAAAAGTATTTTTCAAAGAAACAATGGTAAACATGTCAGACGACCAGTTACATCAAAAAATTGGTTTTTTTAACCCATACAGTATTGATTCAAGGGTTATGTGCATGCCACATTAATATAAAAAGACAATATTAAAGCAATGTATCCGAAACTTTACACTACACAACTGTGTAATATTCTTTGGGTGTAGCTCTTACTCTGCAACACGCAGCTCGGTTTTGCACAATTCAACCAAAGTATTCCCCCTTACAGCAAGCTAGGATTGACCATTGATTGCACATGCATAAAAGCTTTTGAAAACAATGTATAGATAAGTCCCTTGCTCCCGTATAATGTCACCATGTTAATCAATAACTGCCACTGCTCAGGATGGAGGAGTTTGGTGCTTAAAAAAAAGTCAGGAGAGTTTGAAAGTAACAAATAAATTGTCTTTGATTAAGGTCTTGCAGCAGCCATTTAACTAGAGGAGTCATTTCAGCATCCTATAATAAAAGTACAATTACCAAACGTTAATCTGAAAAACATGTTTAGGTTAAAATATAGATTTAGGCAACTGATGTAATTGATAAGAAAATATATCTTAATCTTGGGGTCTCCTCTTTAAATTGTGTCTATAAAAGATATTCATTTGCAAAGAATTTGATCCAGAGAGCTAAAAAATCATTAACCATGGTATTACAGCAATATCCTTATCTAACAATTGTGCTTGTGTTCAGGTACTGGAGGAGGACTTTGGGCCTGCAGGTTCGTTATGTAGACTGTGGAGGTTATCGCTTCTGTTATTCCTACAGAGGACGGCCTGGAATGAGACCCTCCATTCTGATGCTTCATGGCTTCTCTGCTCACAAAGACATGTGGTTGACTGTTGTGAAGGTTAGGCAAATTGTAAATTATTATTTATCATAACTTAAATTGCGGAATAAAATCAATGTATTGAACAAAAATGTTATAAATAATCAAACACATAGCAGCACAAAGTTCTAATGAAAAGCCTAATGTAATATTATAAAGTTAGGCTGTGATGGTACACGTTTTGTACAAAACACTTTTTTTTACCGTATGTTTTTCTTATCTCATGTTTTAAGTTGTTCCACTATTCTAAAACATGTTTTGTTGTTGTAAAGGAATAACAAATTAAAAAATAAGGTTTTAACAGTAAAGCTGAGTGAGCATTGCTTCCATCCTGGCCTCTTTCCCCACTCTGTTACCATACGAAATAATAGATTAGAACGAATGGATAAATTTAGATTTTTGCTTTCAACATTTCAAAAAGTGCAACATGAAATTAAATATTAATTTATTAGATTTCCTTTTTGAGCATATTTATGTATCGTTTTTCTTTACGGAGTATTTACCAAAACACCTGCACATTGTGTGCTTGGACATGCCTGGCCACGAGGGGACGACGCGCACCAACACCGAAGATTACTCCATTCAGGGTCAGGTCAAAAGGATCCATCAGGTACATTAAGGAAAGGCCTAAAAGAATATCATGTATAGGAGAATTCGTTGAGTACACAAATCTTTTAATTTAACATCTTGTTTGTCTCTCATACTAGTTTGTTGGAAGCATTCACCTAAACAGAAAAGCCTTCCATCTGGTGGGAACGTCCATGGGGGGACACGTTGCTGGGGTTTATGCAGCCTGCTATCCCTCAGAGATCTGCAGCATGACTCTCATCTGTCCCGATGGTCAGTGAATGAGCAACAAGCATGCATAACTTATTTATGATAAACCAATACAAAGGGAAATTTAAAAAAATGTAGTGGAAGAAAATTATACATGGCTTTCAAAAACGTTTTACGAATTCAACCGCCTGTTTTTGTATAAAACATACATATCAGTCTGCGTGTAGTATTATTCTCCCTACAAATGCTTTTTTTTTTTAATGAAGGCCTCAGTGATCAATTAAATAATATTAGTAATCAAAAAGCATCGTTGAACATAGAGGATAACAGCAGACAGGTGAAGGAGAGAGTTGTGGAGAATTTTAAAGGTTAAAACAATATCCCAACATTTGATCATCTGAATCGTACACTCATTGTAACTCTGGAGAAGAGATCCACAGCCCAAGACTTTTAATATGATCCTTACAGACATTATCCATCCAATCTGTCAGAGCTTAGTTCAACAGGACGTTAGATCAGGGGACATACCACAAATTGTTTAGATTTTTTATAATACATTCTACAGCAATTAAAAAAAGTGTAAAACAACATGAATCACCTGCGACTCATTTTAAATGTATGCTCTACTATGTTGCTTTATCTCTTATAATGTAACAAATATATGCAGAAAAGTGCCAAATGTGAGAAAACGTGTGTGTCCCCCCCCCCCCCATTAAGACACTGGTTTGATCCTTTAGGAATCAGACATCCATGTGAGACGAAATTCGACAATCACCTTCAAGACCTGGAACACAGCAACTTCACACTGAACATCCCTTTGATCCCGACTACACCTGGCGAGATGGAGGACATGTTCAGGCTCTGTTCTCAAGTTCGCTTTAAAATTCCTCAGCAGGTCATATGCGAGACCTGAAAATTGAATATGACTGTTCAGAGACTAACATTGGCTGCTGATCGTGAACCCACTGCCGCATTTTTAAGATGTTTACAGCTTTGTTTTCAATGTTTAGATTCTTCAAGGACTGGTGGATGTCCGAGAACCTCACAACACATTTTACGAGGAAGGTTAGTTCAACATTTAAAAAAAAAAAAAAAAAAAAAAAAAAGCATGATAAATATATTGAACAAATAAAATAATACTGCTTTTTCTTGCTAGTATTCATGGAGATCATCAGTGAGAAATCAAGATATGCCTTACAGGAGCATTTGCATCTCATTACCTCACCTTTACAAGTGATTTGGGGGAAACAAGATCAGGTAACTCTGACCAATAACTCTCTTTAGATAGATGTGTTATGGAAGTTAGTATCAGCTACCAAACTCCTTCTAAGCTATTATAGGGTTTTTGAAAGTTGTGCCGCAAGTTTCCTATCTGATATCAAAGGGGAAATTTTGCCAGCAGCTAAACATGCATTTGATTCTTGTGCGTTCGTCCAGGTGGTGGATGTCTCTGGAGCTGCGGTCATTGCAGGGTTGGTGCCTGGATGCAGAGTGGACTTGCTGGATAACTGCGGTCACTCTGTGGTGATGGAAAAGCCCTGCAGGACAGCCAAACTTCTCCTGGAATTTATTATCCTGCAGCAAAATGCCAGAGGCGGCACAAAGAAGTCTTCTTGAACATTGTTGTGTTACAGTTTTATAAACTCGCGTACTTGCGAAATACTAGACAACAGTACTTGACAAATACTTGACGATAGTATTAGTTGTTGGATGGTTTTGATACTTTATCCATTTTCTGTGTGTCTTAAGCTCACTTTCAAAAAAATACATACCCTGTTCAAAGAAGAGAAATATATATATGCCCCTTATTAAAAAGAAAAAATAACAACTAAAAAAAATATATATGTATGTTGCATATTTATTGTAATGACTTTGAGATATGCTGATAATTGTACATCTGTTCTATCTAGATTTGAATTAAATGTAGTTTCGTTTGTTTGGCTACATGTTTCAAGTTGAATGTTTTTGCCAAACTTTTTAGACAGTAATTTTGGCTTTGGTAAAATGAAAACGCATTATTGTCAGCGAAATAAAAAAATTTTTTTAAAAAGTCTGCGGAGTTGTGTGAATATTCTTTTGATCTATTGCAAAAGAAATTGTGAAAAAATTCAGAAATGTTCCTCATTTCAAACTCAATCTTATATATCTTACAGATTTTTTACATACTACTTCAAAACATTTTTATCGTAATTTTAAAGATTAAGGCTTGCAGACAATTAAAACAAAAAATCCAATGCTTCCAAAAATTCAGATTATACATAAAGTTTATAATAAAAAACTGTATTGTTTTAATCAAGTGGCAGGCTTTTGAGAATGTTCATTTATATGTACTTTATACTTGGTCAAAACTCCATTTTGCATTATTTATTGCATCAGTGTGGCATGGAAGGTTGGTCATCAGACTGTGGCTCTGCTGAGGTGTAATGAAATCCTCACTGAACCTGCTTTTGGCACCTTAGTCAGGCAAATGAAATCAGCATCTCAAAAAGTCTTGTTAACAGATGGAAACACAAGGTGCTCTGAAGTTTGTTGTGCTGTATTGACACAGTGGACGAACACCAGCGGATGACATGACACACCAAAAATCTTAACTCTTGATTTACAACAGCTTGCTCTTTGTTTCTCAACTCTTTCTCCCGGCTTTGAGACATTGACATCCAAATCAAATGCTAACTTTAAACTCATCTGGCAATAGGACTCTGGACCCTTGAGAAAAAGTCTACTTTTTTTGTATTTTCCTCCTCAGGTCAGTTACCTCTGATTATGTCTCTGGTTCAGGAATGGCTTGGTGTGAGGAATGTAACATTTATAGTTCATGTTTTGGCTTTGTCTGTGGATTGAAAAATCCAAGGCACTAACTCCAACCTCAGTCCATTATGAGGTTTTCTCAAATCCATGAATGGGTTTCTTTTTCTTGATTTTTATGGTGGTTGATGAATGGGTTTTACTCAACATTCTTCTCATGGGTGCAATTATCCCTGTTTTTGGTGCATAATTTCCTATGTTTTCCTTCCACTAAACTTTCTATGAATATACAGCAATCAGCTTGCTTAGCTATGGCCATTTGTGGCGTTCCCTCCTGTCCTTTGCTCATTCGTCCAGTCAGAAATCTTCCTCCCCTGATGCAGACTGAGATAACCTCAGAAACCCATATATAGGGGTTTTGAATTAATCAGCTGAGTATTGTATCACACAGAATTGTGTATTCTTTATTACATGTAAGCCAGAATAATCAAAATCTCCATAAATAAAATCTTTAATTTTCTCGACAAGCTCAATGTCAACGTTTCTTAACCCTTGTGATGTCTTAACATTCTGTTTCCTCCCCTTCACCTATGGGTAAAAAATGACCCGCCCTACAAAAGCCCCAAAATAAAGCAGCTTATTTGAACTTCAAATCCAAAATCTATTTTGCATGATGAAAAAACCTGTTATTTATCAATTCAACTCAATTTAATTCATTTTTATCATGTATGTTTGTTACACAAAACAAGAGGATCACCAGTGAACAGTATTACAGTGTCAAAACAGTTTTCTTTTACACAGTAGAGGTTTATTACCGCTATCTTATAAATGTTAAGTAATTACTTTTGATTAAATTTTATAGAAAGAGGGAAAACAGTCAAAAATTTGAAACTTTTATGTCAACAGTTTATTCTTTTATATTTTTAGGAAGTGCATTATAAAAATGATTCTCTCATAACACTAACAAAAGGGGTCTTGAGAATGTGTGGAAAATTTTCAGTGGCATTCTGGCACGAAAAACTGCCCTTCCACTCTGTACATCCCAGAGACAATGTGTAGCCTCACCACGGGATCTGTATACACCTGCTAATATTAAAAGCCCTATGTAACCACGCAGGTCAGTCACATCCATATTTTTCCAGGCTTCTCCATATTTGCAGAAAACCCTCCAAATTTGTGTTCTCCAGGATGACTTCTTCAATAGCTGGTGTACTGAAGAGGAGAAAGGTGGAGGAAATGTCCTGGACATGGACAGCCGAATACCTGGTTGGCCCTGGAGTCACCCTTATAACATTTGTTGCTGCTTCTCTTCCCTGGTTGCTGTCTGCATTTGTTGAGGACCCCGCAATTTGCTGTTTTTTATAGCTCGAGGGATACCATCTTCTTCATCATCTTAAGATGCATCATCCTCTGAGTTGTACTCCTCTCCATCTTCCTCTTCAGATACATCCTCCTATTGTTCCTCAAGAGGTCCTGAAAATATTTCATCCAGGACCTGTTGGGACACTGAAACGTCTATTCATGGCTTCAGCAAGGAACCAACTGAGGGTTTCTTTGATTTACCGGCCCCTTTATATCCTCTGTACTGAATTTGTTTTTATTATGTCTGAAATAGTTTTTTGTTGTTTTGATTGGGAGCTTGTGTGATGTGAGGGGTCAGCTGCAGCTCAAAAGTGCAGGTGCAGCTCAAATGCAATGTCATGTGTTTGTGTATGTCTCCACTTGTCTCTCTGTGTGTGAGAGAGTTTGTGTGCAGCCTTTGATTTTTTTTTCTGGTGTTTAAATTCTTTTATAATTTACGGGTCCAAAATGACCCCATAAGACAATCTTGGAACCCAGAGACGGGGTCGAATGACCTGAAGGATTTTAGCTAACATCCTATAATCTCCGTCTTTTGTTCTGTAAATAAGGCCATTACTGTCTCACCACAGGAGGTTGTTGTTTTTACATTGAGTTTAGCCATTTAGTTTCTAGTTAGTTCTATTCAGTTTACTGTATTTGATAATATAAAGACTATACATATTGTATTTAGTTTAGTTTTATTTGAGCAAAAAAGCACTGAAACAATGAATCATTTTTTATATATTTTAAATAGAGAATTAGAAATTTTAGAGCAAGGTACAGCTGTGAGTAATGACCAGAAGCA
>JAVLVB010000779.1:2484663-2510139 GCA_032876305.1 Orestias chungarensis | reverse complement strand
TAAATATACAAAAGAACAACTGTTATTTGTTTCCATGCTTTTTATTTTTTGTAATTATAATATATAATAGTTTAATTATGAGAGTAAAAATATAATTTATAATAGTTTTATTATAATAGTAAATATATAATATATAATAGTTTGTATATAGTAGTTGTCTGTCATTTTGAACCCACTTCTTTCACATCTTTTTTTAAAAGAAAACCATAACTAAATTCTCTACTCCCCCCTGCAGATTCCTCAGGCAATGGCCACATTTACAAAGGAAAGGATGCTAATTGGAGCCATCAAAGTTGTCAGTTCGGACTAAGGGTCATTTGACCCTCTTTCGGGACTTCAGGGGGGAGCTCGAAATTTCTGGGACTTCTAGTGTTAAAGGTATTTTTTCTGCCGCTAAACATGCTTGCGGGTCACATTTTACCCGCTAGACAACACAAGGGTTAAATATATATGCTATAGTTATGTTTTTGAAGCTTCTTCGTGCTCCCTGGATCAAACAGTAACGTTATTATAGGCAGAGCCGCCTTGTTTGTTCCCGAAGGACCTTTAAAGTCTTATTCCGCCTCTTTTATCGTATCATTTTTAGCAGATGTTGCTGTAGTTTCAGCGGGACCTCCTCCCCTCTCTCACACGCCTCTTCTGCAGTTTTACCGCAGCTGCTTAGCTGCAGCATCACTACTGACCGCCCGTCTGCACGCTTTCAATACACATCAAAAACAACAAAAAAAAGCTGTTCCTAGTCTGCTTTTATTGACTGGGAACATAACCAAGCCCCTGAGTTGAAGTGGTAAGGGGTTTGCTTCGTTGTGGTCCCGGTTCTGATCCAGTTGTTGAGCTCTGTCGGAGCAGCGGCTAGTTTTGATGGGTCGCTAGCTTTGTTAGCTTAAAAAAAACGCTAGCCGTTAGCTAGATTAGCAATGGTTGGGTTTAGCATGCTTAGTTTTGCTTTCCCGTTTTGTTTACAACCAAACAAAATCGAAATGAATGGTTAGTGTAGACAGTTGTATTATTAAACGTTAAGATGTACTTAAATATTTGCTTATTTTTTCCATTTTCGTCGCGGTAACTGTATTTAAAATACATGTGTATGACCATGTTAGTGTAGTAAATATTTTAAACACTTTGCTTACAGTTTACCGGTGACTTAATGCGTTTATGCTGTCATGCATGTGCTTCATGTAAAGTGTTTTTAAGGGAATATGTTTGTGTCCGGTCACCTCTAAAGGCGAAGTTTGCATCAGATCTAGTTGCCATGTTGGTGATTTCCCAATTTTTCAGCGCTGGTTTCGTACACTGAGGGCAATTAAATAAAAAAAATACAATTGAAGATTAAAGTTGCTAATATAACGTGACTCATATTGAAGTCACTGCTCCCTACTCTCTCCTGACCTTTTCTGGCCACATTATCTTTTTACTTCTTAGTGCTGCAGAGATAATAAATGTGCATTCAGACCGCATACATCTGTCAAGGCAATCCATGTAAGACGCATGACCAACATTTAGAGATATTAACTATAGTGTTATATTTGTGCGCTTTAACTGGTTTGGTGAATTTATTCTTATTGATTCCCTTTGAGATGAATAATGCTGTATATTTGTGTTCAGTCAATGTTTTCTTTCTATGCTTTTTCTAAAACAAGTCTCCATATTTTTGTGTTTACATTTTGCTCTCATTCAAGACAAATTGTACCTTTTTAGGCTTCCTTGTTTATTTTTACTTTTGATGGTTATATGATTTACATTTCAGTTTGGGTTATTTATACTGTGGCAATTTACAACAAATATTATCTTGCTGTGTCTGATCGATAACCAGAAGTAATGAAATGCATACAAAGCGAAGTCCTCCCCAACTGGAGAAGGTAAATAAATCTCTGGGCCTTGTTCACAAATGAGGGGAAAAAATGGATCGATAAATAGTTGTGGCGCTGCACTGATCGGAGCATCGTACCGGTCTGTTTTGGTGAATATGGAGTTGAAGCAAAAGATGAAGCTCTGTCACTTTACATTTTTCAGCCTCACCTTTGTTCACGAACTGTAGGTGGTGACCGAGAGAACTACATCTGCTGATACGAGTGGCCAAATGGGAGTTTTAGCTGCAGAGTGTCTGGGCTCTCACTTAAATATAGGGTCAGATGTTCGGTCATCCAGGAGGGGCGCAGCGTGGCTCGGGTATCCGGTCAGGATTTTACCAACTAATTCACCCCACTGTTGTCATTTAAGGAACTTTATCTCTGTTTCAGTTGGTAAAATTTGGTGTCTAAACTGGCTAAATCGGCAGGTGTTCTGTGATGGACCGGAAAACTGCAATCTGTGCATCCCTAGTTATGATAAATCCTGGATTCCTCCCTGGTATGATGATCCAGGCATGTCAGACTCGGAGGAGACCCAAGCAACGACATAGGATCACACTAGAGTGACAGTGTTTCTCAGCTATCCTGGGAACACCTTGGAATTCCCCGGAGGATCTGGTCCAAGAGCACGAGATGGTGAAGTCTCTGCTGAGGGTTCTGCTCCATGACCCGATCCCAGACTATTTGAAGATAATGACTGGATTTGATGAATACAAGCAGAAAAAGTTTTAATTGCATTCGTACCAGTTCGGTCCTAGCCCAGTTGATTGACTTTTATGGGTTCCTGACATAGTTCAGCACTGAAAATGGCTTTAAAATACATGAATGCTGGAATTTGTTTAACAAACGGTCAAGCATAAAACTTGAATTGACTTCAGTAAATACAATTTCTTGCTTGCCCTGCTAATCTTTTTGTTTTTTTCACATTATTATTTTACATTCTTTACAGGTAAAGTCAAACTGAGGCAACTGTAATCTTCCACTTCTCTGTTTTGGCTCAGACCTTGTGGGTATTACTCTACAAATGGATAATGGAGACTGGGGCCATAGGGTAAGCAATGGATGCTATGTATATACTACAGTGGGTGCAACATTAAATAGAGGCCATGCTTAGCTGTTAAAACTTCCCAGATTTCAGTTAATGTGTGCTTTTTCTCATAGATGACTAGCCCTGTTACCCTGAACGTGGGAGGCCATCTATACACAACCAGTCTATCCACGCTCCAGCGTTATCCAGACTCCATGCTGGGTGCCATGTTCCGGGGAGACTTCCCCACAACCCGTGATTCCCACGGGAATTATTTCATTGACCGCGACGGAACACTTTTCCGGTACATCCTGAACTTCCTGCGGACGTCCGAGCTCACCCTGCCGGTAGATTTCACAGAGGCGGACCTGCTGAGAAAGGAGGCAGATTTCTACCAGATCGAGCCTTTGATCCAGTGCCTTAATGACCCCAAGCCTCTATACCCCCCAGACATCTTTGAGCAAGTTGTGGAGCTGTCTAGCACTCGGAAACTGTCAAAGTACTCAAACCCAGTTGCGGTGATCATTACACAGCTAACCATTACGACGAAGGTTCACGCTCTGCTAGAGGGCATTTCCAACAACTTCACCAAGTGGAACAAACATATGATGGACACCAGGGACTGCCAGGTGTCGTTCACCTTCGGACCATGTGACTATCATCAGGAGGTGTCTTTAAGAGTTCACCTCATGGACTACATAATGAAACAAGGCTTCACTATTCGGAACACGCGTGTGCACCACATGAGCGAGCGTGCAAACGAGAACACTGTGGAGCATCACTGGACTTTCTGTAGACCAGCTCATAAAGTTGAGGACTGACTTGCAGCACAGAGGTTGTTGTTGCTGTTCCATTACTGCTAGAGTTGTCTTTGTATTACGTAAATCATTATGATGCAAAGAATTTGTCTTTTGTTTTATTGATGTACTGCTGTTTTATTTTTCCTATTTTGCCAATATAAGATAAAGCTATACAAGACTTGAGCTTAATAACAGGGTTCAACCAGCAGAAATGCATAAACATTTTCCATTTTTGACTTTGTAAACTAACGAAAACATTTCTTCAACCCGTATTTAAATTTTCTTAATGAAGAATTATCTGTTTTTTTTGTTTAGGAAGAAGCAATATATTAATTTGATATTGTCAGTTTATCAAAATAATGCAAAAAGAAAGAACTTTTGACTAGAAGTGGTAGAAAGCCAGTAATAAAAGGAATGAAGTTATTTTGAGAATCATTGCCTGCATAATCTATCAATTATATGTAATATAGGTAACACTAATTCAGTTAAACCTCAATTTAATTTTTATTTTTGGGAAAATTTCAACCCTAGCCCTAAAGAAAAAAGATGAAAACACGTGTATTCGTTAGAAAAAAGTACACTTTTTCCCTCCACTGATATAAAATTAAATGATTAATTACTGTAACATATATGTTTTGTGTAGTAGATGTCAAATGAGTAAAATTAGACTTAGTCTCTTTAGATACCTCGTAGATGCTATGTACAGGTCTTGTAGGCCCCTTCATATTTCTTGCATGTGTCTTCTGTATGTGTAATTTATGTATGGGCTGAGTGCACTTTGATTAATATGTCATATTGTCATATCAGTGATGTTTGATCATTCCAGCAAAAAAAAATTGTATATTTCATTTAAATCATTTAGGTGTGTGATTACAAGTTGTCTCATTACAGATTTTTGCAGGTTAAAGAAGTTTCAAATTTAAAGGCACCCAAATCAAACCTTTTGAGAAAAACTGTTCTTTCTGGTTTGACTGGATAAAAGTAACTCATGTCTTAGTGACTGCAATGTTATTTATGTAAGCTATCTTTTGTATTTGTACTGAGGATTTCTGAAGCTTTAATTTACTCTATGTATTTAACAAAAAAATAGATGTCACGTTTGTCTAAATGCAAAACATTTGACATTGTCATCAAGCGAAAAACTAAAAAAGGGTTAGAATATAGGATTTGCCATTTCTGAAACGTTCTAGTAATCCTATAGATTTCCTACACAGTTTTAAGTTTAGAGTATTTATCCTAATTTGGGTGATTATGGGTTACAGCTAAGGAAATTCCAATATTTTTTTCTCAGAAATGTTTATTACTAAACAAAATTTTAATCATAAATCAAGGTGTACTGAAAAGTAGATTTTGTGTATGTATATATCTATATATATATATATATAAACTTCAGTGTATATATATATATATATATATACTGAAGTTTTTATATATATATATATATACTGTAGTTTGAAGTTTTTATATATATATATATATATACTGAAGTTTATATATATATAGATATATAGATAGATATATAGATATATTTATTGATAGATATAGATATATATAAACTTCCGTATATATATAGATATATAGATATAGATATATATAGATATAAAAACTGAAGTTTCTGTGACCTTCAAGCCTTACTTGCATTTGAGGCGTTTGTCAGCGTCTGATAACCGGATGTTACGAACTTCTGCAGTGCGTTTGTTTTAAATGTCAACGCCGTGTCGTTGCCCTTGTGTCCCTTCATTGTGACGCACTCCACCTATCTCGCCTGACGCGTAAAACGAGCGCACCCCGTCCTTGCTCCAATAACGTAAAGGGCGCCATGAAGGTGGCATTCTGTACGGCTTGGGTTTGAATCGCTTTGATAAATATACGGAACCTAGTTTATTCAGTAAGAGAAACGTTAGCCTGTTCGCCGAGATGTTCCACAGAAGTAAAACCATAAAGGGTTTGCTCGGTGCCGTTCCCGGGAAACAACGGCTGGGAGTGTACAGGTTCCTACCTGTGTTTTTCTGCATCGGAGGAATCATGGAGTGGATCATGATCAACGTGAGGATTGGACAAGAAAGTTTCTGTAAGTTGGATCTGGGATTCATTTTTGGTCGATCTCCATATTTAACTCGTCACTTCTCAGACTCTGAAGTAGGTACAGATCATTAATTACCATGGCACCAGAACACAGGTGTCTGAATAAGCTCTAATTACCTCAGCCAGACTGCTGCTGTGTGACATAGGGATAAAGTACCAGCCAGAAGAGAAGTACATACATGTATGGGTGTAGGATATGGTACACACACAGTATTGAATATATCAATCAAGCTATCAGTCACAGTTAGGGTGACCAGATCCCAATTCACCAGATGGGGGACAAAGGCTATGTTTGTGTGGGACATTGTGCGATACCAATGCATCAAGGTAGTCTAATAGAACTTTGGAAATATAAACATTTCTATTGTGCCCCTTTGCTTAAAACATTACTATACTTTGCCATTTGGTTGATTCAGTAGTACATAATAACCTGCAAACTAAACGTAAATATGTCCCATTTAAATGCAACTTTCCCAAGTTTTCTCATGTCAGAAGACATAGTCAGCATGATGCTTTCATGCTATTTCACAGTCCCTCTCAAAAAATCAAACAGAACAGACAATCAAGGCTACAATTATATTGCAGTTTAATGTGCCTGAGAGCAACAACGTAACCCCAACACAACTCCAAACACCACATTAAAGTGTTTGCTCTACTAGAACAACAATACTGACCAACATGTTCAAGTAGAACATAGAGCACATAGGCTGATTATCTGGACAAAATAAAAGTCACTCAGCTCAGAATCACATAGAACAACTACACAAAAGAAATGTATTAGAAAATGATCTGCATTTACTGGACAGTGCCAGCTAAAGTCGCTATATAAAATAAGAAATAAAATAAATATAACCAGAAATACAAATCAAAACTGGTCAGGAGGAAACAAAAACAGTATATTAAATAAATTATTTTTTTTAAGTTTTATCCATCATAGCAACACAATCAGTGCTCTTCCAGCACCAAGGAGACAGCCTGGCTGATTTTTATTTTAAAGCCGTGAGGCCTCCTTTTGAGTGATACGTATTCTGTGAGTCTGGCATTGTCCATTTCGTCTCACGTCATATTCACCTCCGTGTGTGACGGAAAACTGACTCAAGCAAACTTTGACTGGTTTCACCCTGAGATAGATAGTTTCCCAGTCTGCATTGTTGCCACATCTCTGGTTCTTGGCCGCTGTAGTCGTGCTGTCCTCCATGTCTCTGTCTCATCCTATGGTCTCATCCTTTCGTTCTGACTCTGACCTGATTTGCATTGTTAGTGGACCGGCCTGCGCCCGGCATCCCAGTTTGATCAACATGAACGAACAGCCCGCCGATTAAATGGCCGATTATAACTGACTGTCAATAACAATGCGGGAGAACGGCTCAATTTGCGGGACATGTGAAAAGTAATAAAAATGCGTGACTGTCCCGCACAAAGCGGGACATCTGGCCACCCTAGTCACAGTAGTGGGCTTTTCAATGACGTGTTTGAACTCACAGACAGGCTCAGTTGGGGAACCATATAAGGACATGACATGTGTTTAAACAACTTCAGTGGGGTTTATGTGCTTTGTAGGGACTATTTGGCTTTACTGGTTAAAAAGGCTTTGCTTGGACTCTGTGTAGTATATGGTTTATGAGGCATTATTTCGGTACTGTGGTATAAGCTCATAGTAACCAAATAGTAATGATAGTATTTAAGGTAATGTTAGCATTTTAGCTAATATTTGGTTATACACTAAAGTGTACGCAATCGATACAGTATATTAATGTAAGTGAACATGCTAATGACAACTTTCATGTTAACATTAGCATTATATCTAACTCTACAACAATTGCTATAAAATATTGTTTCTGTATAGTTTGATTTTTTTTTAATGAAGTTGCATATATTACAAAGGTTTACAATGTTACCTTTATAGTCTATAAATATGAAAAGTGAGTATTTCAGAAATAATATTTTAGTAGTTTTTTTCTGGGAAAACTGAAGAAATGAAAAACAATAAACTGTATTTCCTATCAAACACCCTTTGTTAATCAATATACGTAGTGTTAAAAAGCCATTAAAATAGAGAAAAAGTGAAATTACACATTTAATGTGGTGACAAAACCAAACTGCACAGGTTTGTCCAGTTTCTCACAGTATATTTGCTGGGTCACATAAGTGGAACAGAGTCATTGCTAATGAATCGTAGCACCTGTTCTTCTCCTGCCGTTCCACATTAAACACCCTGGGAAGACCGGGTGCCAAGTATCAGCCAGCTATGTGCTTTATTGCATGCAAAAGAATGTCACAGTTCATTCCTCATATCTTTTTTTTTTTTTTTTGCAGATGATGTGTACAGAAGAAAGAAATCAGAGCGGGAGTATCAGCAGAGGATAGCAGATGGTCTCATAGTGCTTGATCAACCTGGAGCCAAGTGAACGATGGTCGGACTTTACCAGAGTCATCTAAGGACGCACTGTTGGACTCAAACTCTCTAACCTGATTCAACTAAAAAAAAAATCACAATTATACAGATAAGGACAAAAAGAAAATAGACAAATCTTATCCAGCTTGCAGGTTTTATTCTGTAAATACTGACTTAAAAAATCATAGTTGCTCTTTAATGACATTACTGTATGTTTGAGATCAAGACCAATGTAAATGATAACAATAAAATATTAAACAGCTTCTATAATTTGCAGGATTTTCTGCTCATATTTCCAGTAAAGGAAGTGAAACACTGTATGGTTAAGGTACTGATAGATTAAAATGCATCTCAGAACTAATCCGCCAAACCGTGCACATTTGCTCATTGCATCTTTACGTAGCACTTATTCGGTACACTCTGGGAAATGGGTTGACTTTTATGCCTCAGTTGTACCAGCCAACCGGAAGCGAATGCAGACAGATGAAACTGTTCGGGTATCCTGACAGCTTGATGGGTTTCCCCTCCAGCCTTACCTGGTCCAGCTTGGACCGTAGGTATTGGCTGGTGTTGCCTTTGCAGAACGTCTCGTCTATTATAGTCGAGGTCTTGTTGTTCTGTCGGAAAACAACGAGAAAGTATAATGTTAGAAGGTCGTTTAGCCTGAACTGCTAAAAGGATTGCTGCAACAAACATACCTTCTCCTTTAACCTAAGAAATGTTACACAAAACCTTACATGCAGGTGCACAATGTGAAGGGACTCTGGAAGTTGGGGCACTGTTGTCAGTTCATTGTCTCCAAGGTAGAGGTATGCAAGGCTAGTGAGTTTCTGCAACATAACAGTAAATTTTAGATGAGCCTAGAAATATTTTTTTTTTTAAATAAAGGAGTAATTTGTCAGCTCACTTTAAAAGCATTTGCCTTTAAACCCTGGGCTTTTAGTTTGTTCAAATTAACATTAAAAGACACTAGTGTGGTGGGCAGCATGGGAAGTCTGCTCAGCAGGTTTTCAGCTAAATTCAGCTCCTCAAGTTGGGGCAATTGTGAAAAAGCCCCACCCTCTATTTCAGCAATGTGATTCCCTGTGAGGTCAATTCTCCTCAGAGTTGCTGAAAATGAAAAATAAAGCAAAGGGATTAATGAGAATAGTCGTTTATGTGTGTATGTTATCACAATACCTTATAGTGATCAAAGCTATTGACCTTTTCCATGTTTTGTCAAGTTACAAGGACATCTTTAGTTTAGTTTATTGGCATTTTAAATGACAAACAACAGAATGTTTTGAATTCAAACGAAAAGGATGGCTCAGTATACAGTGCTGTGAATGTTTTATGGAAGGTTTGTTCAATCTTCTGAAAACAGTTTGATGCAAATACAGGACCGCAAATAACATGCATCTCTAAAATGTAAAATATGGTGAATGGATCATTCTTTGGATGCTTGTTTTCTGTATTGACAGAGAAACTGGTCAGAGTTGATGGAAGGATGAATTGTGCTAAACAGGGAGTGAAACATGGAAGAGAACCTACAAAAGCCTTCAGTCTGAGGCAGATGTTTCTCTCCAACTGAAAAACGAACCCCAAATATTTAGTCAGTCCCACAATGAACGTGCTTCAGTCAAAAAGTTTTTATGTGTTAGAATGGCTAATTCAAAGAAAAAATAATAAAAATTCAGTCTTTTGATATACAAAACTAATAGAAATGCATTCAAAATTAGATGATTACTACTTTCATTGTAGAGGTGGTTCTACAAACATGACTCAGGGAGGTTCCATGCATGGAAGATTTTTCAGATTTTCATTTTGGGAAAAAGAGGTGAAAGCCATTTTTCTTCTCCATGATTTGGTCTATCAAATAAAATAAATAGCATGTTGTGCTTCAAGTCAGACAAAGGGTGAAAAAGTTAAATACTTTTGCAAGACACTTATATTTTACCCATGTCAGCAAAGTCTTGCTTGCTTATTTTTGCTATTTTGTTGAAACGTGCATAAAGGTATGCGGTTTCCTTCGGCAGCGATGGCACAGCAGTCAGATCGGGGGACACCTCCTTACAGTAAACGGATCCGCTCAGGCAGACGCACATCAGAGATGTTGGCAGCTCTGGAAAAAAAAAGATGCCATCTGCTCTTTAGATTCTTTATGTAGATATAGATTACTTAATTAAAAGCCCCGTTCAATGGTCTCACTGATGTGACTTTGCTGTTTAAAATGAGGAACAGGTAGTTTTGAAAGTGTCACTTAATCAATCATTTCATTACGTAACATAAGAAACGTTCTCCAAAAAAAAACATGGAAAAATGGCTCAACTAGTGTTGCATAATCAGACTTTGAACAGTTTTCAAAAGGTAATCATTTTTTGAATAAACTTTACCGCTGGGTTCCTGAGCTAGAACCACGTCGGGGTCTGAGTCGTGCTGGAGACTGTCAGGAATATTCCAAATCTTAGTCTAAAAATTCAAAAATGAAAGTACTTCTCAGCTCTTCTTCTGTTCCCATGACCCTATATTACCTGTCAACTTAATCCACTGGAGGTTACTTACTGAAGGCTGCCTTGCTTCCATGGAGCCATCTTTTGCAGCAGATGTGAGCCTTGCAAAGAGAAAAACTGATTAAGGATTAAACTAAGGATTAAAATCCTTAGATGCATTATTTTCTCAGAGTCTTGTCAGAGAAGAGAGTGCTGTCCTCCTCAACTGTGTGCAAGTGAGCGGGGGGAAATTTTCCATCCAGTTTTCATTAGGCTGGCAGGATATTACTGAGTACGTAAAGGAAACAGACTTTTTAGCTCAATGAATGCTGTTTCTGTTGCATTAATTCACCTGCTTGGAACAAATTAAGTCTGAGATAGGTCAAATGTGGAGCGAGTTTGCAGGAAGCAGGTAAGAGATTCTCACTAAATTGTAAACTTTTGAAAAAATACTGGGGTTTTATTTTGATAGCACATTTTTATAAAAAATAAAATTATGTTGTAATTTAAAATTCGATATTTTACTCAACATGGGAAAGCTACTGACAACTACTAAAGTAATTCAGTTTTCAGTACTTTCCCTCAGCTGTTAGAAATGGGCTGTTGGGAATATTTGCCTGTTTTTAAAGAAGATGGAGAACTCGGATGATGATTATTTTTCAACATTTAAACTGAATTCTTTAACTTCATGAATAAATTGGAAATAAAAAATATTACTGCCATCTTATAATTTCAGGTTTACATCGGAATTTTACCCAGGTACTTACTCTTTAGCAAGTATGTGAAACATAATTTCTCATGAAACACACATCTATAAACACGTTACTGTATGTTTAGGCTTTCTCCTGCCAGAGTGAGGAACATAACTACTTCCTTAAAACGCCTGCCCTGCCCTTATTGGTCAGTTTCAGCAAACGACGTTAGAAAGACAAAATAAAGAGGAAAATTATTAAATTGGAAGTGAAACAAGTTATGCACATTCTTAGTTCTTGCTGGAGGGCAACAATTATTAAAGAGGCGAAGCTTTCAAGTTGAACCACTTTATAAAGCATTTTATTGTAGCCCATCAGTGAGATAAAATGCTACAAGGAACATATTTAGAAAAAGAGGTTGAAAAAAATGAGGGATTTAGTTAAAATGAATTTAATTCTACAAGAAAATAGAATAAAAGAACGTTGAAAAGATATCAGAAGACTCAAGAAAAGAAAAAAGTTACAGAAGGAGATTAAGGATTGGTAAAATTGATTTAATGTTAAAGTGCCTGTAAAACTTTTGTCCCATACATGTTGGGATGATCAACAGTAAAACTTTAAATATCAACATTGTGTTTTGATAAATGTAAATGAAGGAAATCTAAAAAGGCCGTTCCTATCTGTAAAGATTAATTGATTACTTCCCAGTTTAATGAAATGTTTCCACTATATGCCATAAAACGTTAAGGCAGCAAAGCTTATTTTTACATGGATGCAAGACACCTGTCATAGATTTAATAAGGAAGACACTCGAATAAGGATGAAGCTGGATTCTGCTATTTGTCATTTATCATTCAATTTAAATAATTGCAGATGGTTACCTCCAGTAGATTTGTAAAACACAGGAGATGATTCTGGCTTTAATATTGTTTGCAAAATTTCAACTGTAAAACTTTATTTATCTGTAAAATGTTATAATCATACTTTGGTTTTACCATTAAGCTGTTATTAGTTCAGAGTGCTGTTGATGGTCAACTCCTCCTGATATTAAAACAAGTTCACAACTTTAGAGCACAGGTTAGTAACAACGTTGCTCATAAACCCGATTTTACAGAGCCCCGCAAGTGCCAGGGTAAAAAAAAAAAAGGTAAAAATGATGAAAATCTGTCTGTAAAGTTTATTAAAATGTGCTCTCAGTTTTGCAATCCCACAGTAAACCAACAGTAAGCTGTTTCTTTGGTGTTATTCTATACAAATATGTATCTTACTTTGTCATTGCCTGGGCTATATGACATACTAACCCATTTTTCTCAATAAACTTGTTTCTCCTACTACTCTCCATTAATGTGTGTCTTAAAAAATGACCTTTTGCTTCTTTATTTAACTAGTTTTGTTCATATCTCATTTTGAAGCAAATGTAAAAATGTATTTCAAAGTAGAGGAAATTCTTTTGAATTTCAAACAGTGAATAATAAAGGCAGAAGGAAGATAATAGTATAGGAAGACATCATGACTAAAGTACAGAAGTGCAATTGTAACCCAGTAAAATTTCATTCAAATCTGGCATATTTTGTCTAATATATTCAAGGAATAAATGATTTCAAACAGTTGGCAGTTGTACAAAATGACTTCTGGCTATGAGATTAAATTTAGCAGGAAAATATTGCTTGGATGTTAATATGTTACCCACAAATGAAATTAGAATATTGATAAATTAACACTCAATATATGTACTTTTTGTTGTTGTTTGTTTTACATCCATGCAAACATGATCAAAAATATCAAAATTTCCATTGTCTTTACATTTAAAAGAGTTAATTCATGCCACAGCTATTTTTGAACACAGTTATAAACTTCAGTTTTCATAATATTGACTATCATAACATTGACTATCTATAGTTAATGGTTTCTGGTCCTAATGGCTGATTATTCTATTTTGCATTCATGTCTGCCACCATGGGCTATTGAAAAGTGCCCCGGCACACAGTGCAGTGTATTTTATATTTATTATCATACTTCTTCTACCCAGGTATTGACTTTTACCCATTCCGCCCTATATTTCTGCACCCTCTTTAGTTCTTTCCTCGCAGCAGTTCTAGATGCATCGCTATGCAAAGCTGCACCGTCACTCGATTCGTCCCCAAAGCTTTTTTGTTGTTTCCCGCTATCTTTTTTGTGAGTGACACATGGCTCGACAAATGAGCGTATCCTGGATTGTCTTGTGTGTGTGAATATGTTGTTAGCTAATTGGTCACAACGCAGGACAGGGCCAGGGAACAAGTTTACCGTAAATTTTCTATGTAACGTGCCCTGGTATTGATTTTCCATTAGCTTTTTACAGGATCTTTTTTGACTCTCACTGTAATACTGGAGAAAGTGTGTTCCTTTTTCGCTCAATACATGACAGGTGATTTCATTTCTAAAAACGGGACGATGCCGTTTTTCAAGAGACGGTTTGCAACCCTAGAATTATCTCTACCATCTAAAAGAACGGTTTAGCACAGAATTTTATTAAATGGGTCACAAGACCTTGAAACTATTCAAGAAATATGCTCATTTTTTACAGTACAAATTAATTAAAGCATTTTTACATTTTAAAGCATTTTTATTTTATTTTATTTAAACTACTACTCCTTGTCTGTATGGTGCAACTGCGAAGTAATTTCCATGCGGGGATGAATAAAGTACTTTTATTCTATACTATTCTATTAATTTAAAAACATACATATATATAGAGGCTTAAACTTGGATAAAACAAGTGTGCCTCATCTGTGTCATCCTATAGTATAATTTCACGTTAATGTTGTCATTGGGTGCCATAACAAGAAAGCTATTCATTTTTGTTTCTCAAGAGTGTTCGATTTGGAAATATACTGACGGGCCCTAAATCAACAATCGCTTTTCCAAGGAAGGAGCAGCTCAGAGCGACTGGCCGACATCTGAGTTACTAATTACGGATCAGCCCTGAGCTAGAAGCTGCTAAAACCCTGGAGCTTGAATATCCAACTTCAATCTAACTTCCCCGGGGTTCCAAAACCGTCACAATGTCCTCGCACAACCTAAGAACAGATTACAAAACTGAGAGCACGGTTTAATAAAGTCTGGGCACAGATTTCCACCACTCTTTTAATTTTTTTTTTGTATTTTACTTTGGCACTTGCGGGGCTCCGTACTATTTACCTTTTGAAAAACCTCAAGTAAAAAAAGAAACAATGTCATTGTTCATAATAATTTACTGAATTATTGGAAAAAATTAATTCAATAGACTTTTGTCCATACTTGTTGTACTTTTGCACTTCACCACTAGATTCAGGTTCAAAGTCTGCATTATTGTTATAATGTGGGACAAACACTGAAAGCCTTTCAAAAATATTAGGTCTTGTAGCAGGTTTATCATTACAAAAAATAAGTTTATATAGACATGTATTTATTATTATCCATGTGGGCCACAACTAGGTGCCCGAAAATATTAACTGTGGAAAGTTAGATTATGTTTATCACCATTTTCCTCCAGAATCAGATAAATTAAATTAAATGCAAAATTTGAAATATGTAAAATTTTGACCAGAACAAGAGTGAGTTGCCGAATTAAGTTAAATATAAAAAAAAGAAACTGCACCTTTATGCGGTAACACTACTGATTAAAATTATTTTGGCAAAGCCTTTATATTTAAAGAAATACAAGAAATGCATTTCGGTGATCGTTGAAATTAGTATTATCTCATTACGTGACCACAAACGGCTTTACGGGATTACATATAAAGCATTAAACCATTACAACATTCAATAATAAATGGGTTTCGATCAAAATTAATGGGCTTCGTAAACGAGATTGTATCTCAGGCAGAGAAGCAGCGCCCGCATTACGTAAGGCAGATGTGTGGCGAGAAAGGAGGAAGCAGAAGTGCCAGTGTAGCGGAAGTGGTACTGCCCTGAACGCCGAGCGAGACGGAGGACGGAGGCTGAATCGTCCAGAGAGTGGGGAGAAAAAAAACCGACACACTAAAAAAAAGCAGGATTAAGAGTCCCTCATTTTGTAAGTGTAATAACGTAGAGCGACTGAACATCGCACGGTAGCGCTAAGTTTTCATTGCTAATTCGGCGGGAGATGTGGTGTTTTTTTTCCTCCTCCTTCTTCTTCATGTGCGGCTGGATCCTGTTGAGAAGCCATCGTAGCCGAAATGCTAAGCTAGCTGCTAACCAACGGTCGGATTCCATGACACTTTGTTCTGACAGGCTCAGCAGCCTGGGCGGGCCTCGCTTACGGCCGCGGACAAAATTAAATAAAAATGCGCTAAAACGCAGGCCGTACGAAAGGCCTCGGTTTACTCTCGTGTGTCTGAACAATTTCCCTTAGAGGAAACTAGTTTCTTATTTTTAAATAATGTAACGTGGCCCTTTTAAAAAAAATCGTTGGCCTGTAGCGACAGGCAGTGGCAATCCGGGCGACGGTTGCTAGCTAAACCGTTAGCTTCTCTGTTTGCTTCGTGTTATCGCCGCAGATTAGCAACCTTACGCCTTCCGCGTATATGTAGGGCACACTCTTAGATGCCATTTAATGGGAAATTGAAATGAATTCTGGCCTATTTTATATATTTGGCGTTAAAAATAGATCGTTAAACACTGCATGAACCCGCTAGCGCTGCTGCAACCTCAGGGGAGGGCATTAAAAAGCCTGACCCGGAAAAGGATAGGTGGGTTATGTGGATTTTGGGGATTAAATCCAAATATGTTCGCCAAATATGTTAGTCAAAATCGAATGAGGTTTCTCACACCTTTGCATGTATGTGAGGTTAGCACGGAGCTGGGTAGAGATTTAAAAGGTGAGTATAGATTGAGGAGCGCTATCCGCAAGCTAACTGCTAACGTTAGCAAGGGATGTATATACCTGACCCACTTGCCTGTGGGCCCAGTTTAAATTATAGCTAATTTCATCAAAGATTTAGATTCATATAAACAAATTTATGGTTTCATGGGAGGGTGAGCTTTAAACCTTTGTTATATATGAATTGACATGTGCACTGTTCACATATCTATCTCTAATGTTGCCTCTTTTTGCTTTTTTTCCTTTCCAGTCTAGAAAATGGATAAGAACGACCTGGTACAGAAGGCAAAGCTTGCCGAGCAGGCTGAGCGCTATGATGACATGGCTGCAGCCATGAAGTCGGTGACGGAGCAAGGTGCAGAGTTGTCGAATGAAGAGCGTAACCTTCTCTCAGTGGCCTACAAGAATGTGGTCGGGGCGCGTCGTTCATCCTGGCGCGTTATTTCCAGCATTGAGCAGAAGACTGAGGGCAACGACAAAAAACAGCAGATGGCACGCGAATACCGGGAGAAGATAGAAGCCGAACTGCAAGAAATCTGCCATGATGTCCTTGTAAGGGGTGCTCTTCTGTAGCCTTTTGCTCTTTTTGTTTTCAGGGAGATGTTTAAAAAAAAGTAATCTCATGTATTGATTTCAGGGGCTACTGGACAACTTTCTCATTGCCAATGCATCTGCAGCTGAGAGCAAGGTGTTCTACCTGAAGATGAAAGGCGACTATTATAGATACCTTTCTGAGGTTGCATCTGGGGAAACTAAGAAGGGTAAATGTATAACCTTAACTTTGACGTATATAAAACAGTGTGTGATTAAAGTGTTCATCATGAAAATGTAGTTGTCAGAAGCCTGTTTCAACCAAACAACCTTTTCTGTCAAAAAAAAGGAAGGACTACATTTTTTATGGTCCAAAATTCAGTTACTTACAAATCAAGGGGCTTATAGTGAGTTAATTTGATATTTTTACTAGAAATGGCAAAAACGGATGTAGAACACAAGTTTCACAACTAGAGTTACACATTACATGCTCATTGTTCAACACCTTTATGCAAACTTTTAAATGTGTTCTGCTCTCTCTTCTTTTTTTTAAATATAAATGATGAACAATTTTGTTGTTTTTTCCTGTCAATACAGATACAGTGGACAATTCCCAGCAGGCATACCAGCAAGCTTTTGACATTAGCAAGGGGGAGATGCAGCCGACACACCCCATTAGGCTCGGCCTGGCCCTCAACTTCTCAGTCTTCTATTACGAAATCCTCAACAACCCGGACAAGGCCTGTAGCCTGGCTAAGACGGTATGAAATAAACTAAAGATGTTCAAGAGCTAGCCCTTTCTTTCATGTGAAACATTTACAGGCTGATAGGTGTTTTTCTGCACATTGGAGATATACCAATCAATTAGGAATTTAAGTGACTTATTTCCTAGAAATGTAAAAATCTGCTTTCTGTTCCAGGCATTTGATGAAGCAATTGCTGAACTCGACACTTTGAACGAGGACTCTTACAAAGACAGCACCCTGATCATGCAACTACTAAGGGACAACCTGACTGTGAGTTTGACGCTTGAATTGTCTCGTGTGGTCTCGATGTCGACCCTGACAAAATGTTACAACTGCTTGTTTTGCTTTGTGTTTTTCCAGCTGTGGACATCAGAAAACCAGGCAGAAGAGGGAGAGACCGGAGATGGGGAAAACTAATGGAATTGCACTGTTGATCCACCTACACTCTTATCTTAAACACAGACAGCTTATATACATCCCCCCTCCACTCCATCAGCCCGTCCCACTTCTGTATGACAAGCAGCCTGAATTGCTCCTGACCAACTAGCTTACCCCTCTCAGTTAATTGTGAGGTGACAGGGTAATTTTCAGTTGTTAGCGGATTGAGTCACTTTGTGGAAACTTGTTGTATTGATTAGTGCGTCCATGTTTGCTGTTTTTTTTTTTCTTCTTTTTTTTTTTCAGCTTCGTGTGTAGGTCTGTATGTAGTGAGTATGAAAGCGTGCGTGAGTGTGAAATGAAATGAAAGCGCGTGTTTCTCGGGGAGGGGGGTGTTGTGAATTCGAATCGTCCTTCCAACTTCCTCTGTCCAAGCTAGTTTGTTGTGCCCCCCCCCCCCCCCCTTCATTTTTTTGTTATTTTATCATTTGTAATTCCTCATGATATTTACAGGATTTATTGTATGGCAATTAAACTGGCAGTTGATTTCCACCAAACACTGTGATGGTAGACTTTCCATTCGCTTCACAACCTCGCCCCCCCTTAAAAAAAAAAACTAGACATTTTATTTCCAGCAATTCTGCTGTGGGCTCATACAGAAAGGAGGCAGGCTGTATTGTGACACTGACATCTTGGTGTAATGATCATGTTCACAGATTCAGTTTCCAAGTTTTAAGGGACCCTGTAAATTGTCATGATAGATTTGTTCAGACAAGACATTCCACATTATTAGGCTTTTTTTTTTTTTTTTGGGAAAAACAGCAGTGCTCCTTATTGTTTTTTGAACTAAGTATAGATTGTCATTGTAGTTTTCTCACTGTTCTGGTGCTGCCTGATCTCAGTACAATGAAAATTGTATGCGTAAATGTGGTTCCATGTATTTTGCAAGATTGACTATCATCTGTATGTAAAACCTAAAGTAACCTTTTATTGATGTTAATTGAAAATGTCTTGCCACACTGTATCAATCCTGCTTGCAAAATATTCCTCTTAAAGCGGTCGTTTTCTCCAACAAAAAAAGCTGTTGTGCCTGGCTTTCTCTTCCAGCCTCTTGCACCCCCCCCCCTCTCCTTCTTAGGTTAGCAGCATCTGCCTGTTTTGAAATTTCATAGAAACGAGTTGGACCACAAAAAACATAAACCCTGACCTCAGTTTGTACCCAGGTAAATCTCTCAGCTGTTAAAGAGGGGCTGGTGGGAATATTTGCCTCTAAAAAATATATTAAAAAAATCTGGTTTTAGAAGGTGAAAAGAAGCTCAGTGTCACAATACCATGTATCACCACTACATTCCACATTACTGTAGTTGAAAACACCATTCCACGTTATAGCTGGCGGTCTGTTTACTCTGACAATGCTCCAATAAATTGAAATCTTTAGTTGGGCAAAAAAAAAAAAAAAAAGATTTAAAAAAAAATGTAAGTTCATTATTTTGCTTGATGAAAATGCAGTTAGTGAATGTGGAACGAAGCCTGTCTGTATATCAGGTATTTACTTGCTTTGTTTTTACTGACAAGTCTTATGGCTACAATTTGCTTCTGTAACAGTCTATTACCCAGTGCACACACGTGGTTGTGAAATTTTAGAATAGCTATTAAGAAGAAAAAAAAAGGCAGAGATGAAATGGAGATAAACAATGATTGGTGTAATTCTAGCTTTGTGTTTATGTATCTTTAAACCATTCTAGTTTCACTATACATGTAAGAAATAGGGAAGTGTCAAAGACCATTCAGTGAAATAAAGTTTTGTTTAAGATAAAAGGCAAATTACGTCTTCATTTCTCTTCACGACGTCCAGTTAAGGATTTTTTTGTAAACCAACAAAACGTGGATTTAAAACAGCCCATTCAAGCCTATGTATTGTTTTGGTCTAAGGAAAAGCTGAGCTCTAGTTTTTCTCGCGGAGCGTGACTACGTCTGTCAGATCCGGGCCTTCTCGCGTCCTAATTGAAACACGGTTGTGCGGAGCAATCGTGCAGGTGTTGAGCGGCGGTAATTAAATCAAAACAAGCTGAGTTCACATGGAAAAGTGTTCACGAGCTTCTGCGCTGAAAAGACACAAAGCCTCGCTCTATATGTAAGTTTGTTTCACGCGATTTTTGAAAGCGTTCAGTTTTGTTTGTGCATTTTTAGTTTCTTGTGTGCGTGATGCCTCGCAAGCCTCATGGGCATATTTTCCTAACAACTCTTTTTAGCCTTTTTATTTGTTGCTTACACAATTAGCGACACCATGAAACGTTTACATTTCTTTTTAAATGTTTTTTTTTCTTTAATTTTACTTGTAAATGTTATTTCCAGGGTTTAATTACCACTAAATATCAACCTGTCTTTATTTTTGCATTAACCGTCTAAATCGTTCCCTAAATTTTATCAACACGTTTCAAGAGAAGTCGAAGAAAGAAAAAGTCTCCAAGTTTAAAAATAAAATCCAGAATTAAAAATGTTTCAACAATCCAATTAAAAAACTAAAACCACATTCATCGATTTCACGCTTGAATGTTAATTTTGATTAATATGGCCTACAATTATTAAAATGTATGCTAAGCATTTTAGTTTTATATGTGAGCCCAATAAAAAGAACATAACTTAATATAAACGTTTTTAAAAGGATATCTCTTTGCTTTAAAGTTTATGCACTATATACTCAAACTGGGCTGATCTTGCATGAGTTCCTGCATAAATGCTGCAGGGTGGATCTGAAAGCTCTGGGAGATATGGTTTTATTATTGGCAGAAGGTTACACAAGGTTTATATGCCTTGTAAAGTGACAGGATCTATTTCTAAATTCTTATTTGCATCTGCTACTTTCACATCACCCATTGTTACATGCATGTTTTGCACACATACATGCATACATTCATACTTCTATATCATAGCCATAACCAAACATGTGACTTGTGTAGTTATCCGAGAAATATCGGTTGCTTATTTTAAATTTTTTTCTCCTTTTGTAGTTACATATATATGTATGTTTTTATAAGTCATAAAAGGTAAAAGGAAAGTACTGTCATCTATGATCTTACTGTACAGGACTTTCTCTTTATTTTGGTGTTAATAATCCTTTAGACCAGTTGAGTATAAATAAATAGGACCGGCTAGACCATTTCTTATTGGAGATACATTACCATGTAGACATGAACATGTGGTGGTTATGCTAAGGGAGTCTTATCAGTCTAGATTAGTGAATTAGTAGTTAGTACTTCATATTGTTTGGCTAAGTTAAACTACCAGTACAATTCAAACTCTGTAACCCCTGTTTTTTTTTTTTTTTTATCTAGCCGGTACTCAACATGAACAGCAGTGGTCCAGCATATCCTTTGGCTTCTTTGTATGTTGGGGACCTGCATCCTGACGTTACAGAGGCCATGCTATATCAGAAGTTTTCTCCTGCTGGACCCATCATGTCGATCCGTGTGTGCCGGGACATCATCACCCGCAGATCCCTGGGATATGCCTACATAAACTTCCAGCAGCCCGCTGACGGTACTTCCGCTTTTACAGCATTCACTTACAATCGCTGAAAAAAAACAGTAGCACAGTTAAATATTTCAGCAAAGAAAAGATGGCAAGCTCCTTGTTACGCTAAAATAAAGCAAAGCAGTCCATTGTCAGATTTAAAAAAAATTTAATGGGAATTCCAGACAAATTTTATTCAATTTAGGCTATTTATATACTTTTGGGAACAATGTTTTGTCACAATCCTGATTTGATGGAGAATATGTTGAAGACGCTACAAAAAAGGTTAAAATAGGTAATGATTTAGATAAGGTAAACCAGTTGAATGCATAGTGTGACCAATTCTGTTCACGAAGAGTTGCTGATATAAACTTGCTGGGATAATGTAAAGAGAAGAAAAACATTTTTACAGGCAGAAGTCTCCCAGACTTCAGTTTATCATAATTTGCTGCAGGTGTGCCAAACTCCAGTCCTTAGGAACTACTGTACCTAAACGATTTGATGCGTCCCTACTCCAACACGACTAAATTGAATGGCTAAATTCCCTCATCTTTAAACTATTCATTGCACCAACACTCTGGTAAAAAGCCATTCATTTAAATCGGGTCTGTTGGATAAAGTATCAATCTTAAATTTTCAGAACACTAGCTATTTAAGGACTGGATGGGGTACCCCTGATCTACTGACTGTAACCCAAAAAACATCTGCTAACTTCAATATTACAACTTACTTTCTTTCTTATGTGTTTTTGTCATTTTTAGCCGAGTGTGCCCTAGATACAATGAACTATGATGTCATTAAGGGTCGACCCATTCGAATAATGTGGTCTCAGCGTGACCCAGGTCTCAGGAAGTCAGGTGTGGGTAACATCTTTATCAAGAACATGGATGAGTCCATTGACAACAAGGCGCTGTACGACACCTTCTCAGCCTTTGGCAATATTTTATCCTGCAAGGTAAGGTGATTTCAAAAGATTGTTGCATATTTTGTCTTTTGTTTGTCTTAAAATTGTCTGGGTGGATTTTTGTAGGTGGTTTGTGATGAGAAAGGATCCAAAGGCTATGGCTTTGTTCACTTTGAGACTCAGGAGGCTGCAAATCGGGCCATTGAAACGATGAATGGGATGCTTCTGAATGACAGAAAAGTGTGAGTAAATTTTAATTGAAACAGCTTGTGCAAATAAGTTACCATTGAGGGCTCCAGACTCACTTGCTGCACTGGTGCCACCTAACCTTTTTTAGCTGGTTGCAAAGCAACAACACTTGGCTGCACCTCGATTCCCCACAGCTCTTGTTCACCTTAGTCCTGGCTCTATTGCTGTATCATTGATTATCATATCTGCATATGGAAATACATTTTGGCAGCTGCAGTAAAGAGGTCAGTTTTTCTGGGAATTTGAAATATTTGCACACTTTTGGGAATTTTCTATAAAAGCTCTGTCTGTTGTCATCTTACTGCACCTCTAATAATTGTTTGACGTGTGATTTCAACTGGTGTCTGTGCACCGAAAGATAACCTTGATTATTCCTGTAGCCATTTAATAATTTCAGTTATTGATTTTTAAATCTGTAGTTTTTTTTTTTTTTTTTTTCTTAACTTTTTAACTTAAACCCATGGAGGAGAAAAATACTTACACCACCTGCGCTTCGGCTTGGACAGACAAATAAGAAATGTTAGCTTTCGAATAGGATTGACAGCACTACTGAGAGCAAAAGAGGTTGGACTTTTAGATTTGTTACGTCGTTTTTTTTATTTTGTTTATGATTTTTAATTAATTCACATGTGAGTGACATACTGGGCTCTCTATACTTTAATGCCCTGTTGACATAAAATAAAAAAAGCACTCTTAGTACACAATTAGGGGCCTGTATGTGGTTTAAAACGCTAGAAACACCTTATTACAGAATTAAATAGTGGAGTTCTGATTTTCTAGCCGATCATCAATTTTAAAAGCCTGACTTCAAAATTATAATTTTGGCTAATACCAATTTGACACACTAAGTGAGTAAATTGGCAACAGCGAGTTGTATACTGTTGACCTGACATGAGCAAAAACAAAAGGCCAGAGCATATTTTCAGACTTTTTCTGAGGTTGAAATGATAAGTGGACAAGATCAGTTTCACATTAAAGTATCAGCGACCATCGGTCTTCAAAAATTAAGGAAATCTGGGCACAGGTCGGATGGCCGACTTATCAGTGCAGGCCTGTATATTTTTACACTGCAGCAGTGAAAGTGGGAAAGCAGATATGTAATCAGAGCTCATTACTTTCTGTGAAAGGAAAGTATTTAAAATCCAGTAAAAAGTTGTTATCCCCATATTACATCTTATTAAAAAGTAACTGGTTTGCGTTACTTCTGCTGACAACGTAAAGAAAGCGTAATCTTTGTGGGAACCTGTGATTGATTTCAATGCTTTTCCAAAGACATCGCCATAAAAACTGTTTCAAAGACATGCAAATTGTTAGGCGCACCAGTGCAAAGGAGAGTTTTAGATGCACATGTCAATCAATTGGCTGCCTTCCGGAGCCCGATGTCTTAAAGCCGAGGCCAGGCAAAGAGGAGAACAGAGTTTGTTTGTGCTGCTGATTTAACACAGAATTTTTGAAGATGATTTCTCTGTTTTTGTTTTTTGCTTTTTTTATTTTTTATTTTTTTTACTTAGTCAAAAGACAGGTAAAAGGGAATCTGGCATCGTCAACCCAAAGGACCGTTTACTGTGGGGAAAAATGTCAGTTCTCCCTGCTTAGGTCAGCAAATAGGTAGGATTCTTGTTTAGGTTTGTTCATGTTTGTGATTCATGTTTGTTGTTTTTTGTCAGCTTCGTGTGTAGGTCTGTATGTAGTGACCGTGAAAGCGTGCGTGAGTATAAAATGATTGAGCGCGTGTTTCTCGGGGAGGTGGACACATCTTTGTGTAACATTTCTTGATCATGTTCACAGATTCAGTTTTCTAGTTCTAAGGCACCCTGTAAATTGTCATGATAGATTTGGTCAAACATTAAGACATTCAACATTTTTTGGAAAAACATCAGTGCTCCTTGTTGTTTTTTTGAACTAAGTATAGATTGTCATGGTGGTTTTCTCACTGTTCTGGTGCTGTTGATCAAAACATATGTGATATATCAGTATTTACATAAAATGCAGGCAACTATTTACAAAGAATATGGACCTAAACCTGTCTCTGGTCATCACTTTGGCTGGAAGGCGCACAAACAGACTGTGATTTTGTCTACAATAGTCCTGGAGACTGGGTAGCATGTACATCAGGAGACCAAAAAACTCATACAGATCCTCCTTCAGTATGTCATTTTTTTCTTTGCAGATGGTCTTGACTGTCCTTTGCAAAAAACAAAAGAAAAAGGTCTTTTGGACTCTCTATCACCTCCGTCAACCCCACAACTTTCCCTTTTCCTGTAGCAACCAAATGCTGCGGTTTGTGATTATGATTTTTGATTTAACATCAACAATAGGGCATAGGTTGTTGTTGTTTTTTTTTTTTTTTTTTTTACGTCTGTGTGAAAAGTTAAATATTTCGGTGTCAATGAGCCACATACACCCACTGAACGCAGCCGGGTGCAGCTTTTCTATGGATTTTTGTTTTACCGCCAGGGGGCCCTTTAGGAGGAAGTGAATTATGGGACATCAATGTTGGAAATCAAAGAAGAAAGCGCCAATTTTCCTTTAGCACATGGCAGAAGCAGGCACAAAGGAGATCATAGAAACTACTAGAAGATCTTCGTATGATGCTGCTTTTAAGTTGAAGCCTATCGACCTGGCGCTACATGAGGGATATAGAGCTGCTGCACGTAAGCTCGACGGGTTCCGAAAGGCTGGACTGCTACGTGAAGAAAACAGAACAGCTTTAGAGCCAGCTTTAACCCGGGATGACAGCTACACAGAGTAACCCTGACATAGAGACAGAAAGAGTGTGTTACGACGCTATTCTGAGGTTGTTCAACTCGGACACTGCAGAAGATGACTTCAGTGGTTTCAGGGAGCAAGAGAAAGATGAATGAACCAATCAATAACGTTTCTGTGTTGTTTGATCAGCCCTTTTACTGTAACAGTTACGAAACTACCGTAATAAGTTCAGTTAAATCTAAACTTGGCAAATTTTTTCAGCCGTAATAAATGTGGTATGTGATATTCAATTGACCCCCCCCCC
>JAVLVB010000779.1:2438149-2484563 GCA_032876305.1 Orestias chungarensis | reverse complement strand
TTTTTTTTTTTTTTTTTTGTTAGTCATGGATGATGACTTTAAAAGCCAATCTTACAATTTGTTGCTACAGCAGAAACATACCAGGAAGGTCTAAAGGATATCCGCATGAAAATAGACCGTGAATGTTTGGAGTGTCAATATGCTGCTAATTTTTGTCTGCCGCTGAGACGGAGACTAAAAGAGATGAGCAAGTCATTCATGGCTGGACAAATTAATAATTACGTATGCATCATCCTGCATGATTTCTCCACAGATTTTCTGACAGGGTTTGATATTTGTTGTGGGTTTTGTGTGGAGAGTGCGTTTTTGATTTATGATTGTTTCTAATGATTAACATTAAGCCCAACCTAATAGTTTGTGGGTTTTGCAGCAAGCATTCTGAATCCTGATCACGCTACAAATATTCACTGCAAAGTTGTTTTATTTCCTGCATTGAAAATTGTTTGTGAAATCTAGAAAATATTTAACATTTAAAATTAACTAAATATTTACATTATTATTAGTAACCTGTAAAAAGATTTGTCTTGTGACTAGTAAAGTAAAAAAATGGAGACAGTAAGGTTGCACAATATTAGAAAAACTCGTAATAATACTGGTGACATGACTTTCAATAAATTAACAAGCTGTGCTGAAGTCTGTCTGATTTCTCCCAGGCCGTCGATGAAATGAATGGAAAGGAGCTTAATGGGAAGGTCCTCTATGTTGGACGGGCTCAGAAGCGCCTGGAGCGCCAGGGGGAGCTGAAGCGCAAGTTTGACCAGATCAAACAGGATCGCATCCAGCGCTACCAGGTGCCTCTACGTTGCATTCTGGACAAAATTAAGTGTTGCAGCTTTAATCGCATTTCATTTGAAACATTCTTGTTGTATTTTTACAAAGAAATAAAGGTTTCAGTTTTTATTCCAGAACAAAAGTGGCTGGAAGGGTTTAAAGTGTTTTTAATTGTGAATAAAACGTAACAAAGAAGGAAAAAACGAAATGTAAACTCTTTGTCACGATTCAGGGAGTGAATCTGTATGTGAAGAACCTGGATGATAGCATAAATGATGAAAGACTCAGGAAGGAATTTTCTCCTTACGGCACAATCACAAGTGCTAAGGTAATTTTTGTGCCAAACCCACCCAATAAACACAATATAAATAATATATACTGGCAGGCTAAGACATGGTCTGTTTGCTAATTTTTCGCTCTATTGTTGAATAAAGGTGATGACTGAGGGCGGCCAAAGCAAGGGCTTCGGCTTTGTGTGCTTC
The DNA here is from genome assembly GCA_032876305.1 of Orestias chungarensis. Classification (NCBI taxonomy): domain Eukaryota; kingdom Metazoa; phylum Chordata; class Actinopteri; order Cyprinodontiformes; family Cyprinodontidae; genus Orestias; species Orestias chungarensis. The sequence continues at coordinate 2,483,310 of JAVLVB010000779.1, read as the reverse complement.
TCGTCTCCAGAGGAAGCAACCAAAGCGGTGACCGAGATGAACGGGAGGATTGTTGCGACCAAGCCGCTGTATGTCGCTCTGGCGCAGAGGAGAGAGGAGCGCAAAGCGATTCTGACGAACAAGTACATGCAAAGACTCGCCACCCTAAGAACCATGAACAGTCCAATCATCGACTCGTACCACCAGTCTGGATACTACATGACCGTGCCACAGGTATGGAGGTTTGAGCTGAGACTCTAGACGGAAAAACAGGTGGGGGTCTGGGGTTATAGTCTCTTTCTTGATTTCCATATTGGACTCCTCAATGCAAACAAAAAGGTTTTGCTTAGTGGTTTAGCTCCAAGAATTCGGGGGTAAAAAAATGTTGCATCAGAAAATCCCCCATTTGCCTCAAACTCGCTAAACTTAGAATATTTCCTGCACTGGAAAATCTATCAATCTAAACCTTTCTTGGTTAGTGAATCCTCTTCATTGTCTGAAATGGATTTTAAATAGTTCGGTGTTGTCCATGCAGTCAAAACAAACCCTTATCTTGCAGCCTCCTACTCGCTCTTTTTACAACCACAATACCATCAGCAACCTGAGACCAGTTCCTCGTTGGATGGGACAGCCGCCCAGACCCCAGGGTGAATTTCTTTTATTCCTCTGTTTAACAGAAACAAGCAGTTGGAAGGTAAATAATAAATGTCTCGTCGCTTTATAGGATCTTACCCATCCCAGTATGTAGGGAGTCCTCTTCCACGTCGGGGTTCGCCAACCATTACCACAGTTCGACAAGCGTCCACTCAGGCTCCACGCATCATAGCCTCCTCACAAAAGACAAGTATCTAAGCTATATCAAGCTTGTTCTAGATGGTCCAACTTTTTTAATTAAAAAGAGAGAAGTTTCACGTGTCTGAACTGTTCCCTCAGACAACATAGGAACACAGACTGGAGGTGTGCCAAGAGGAAGTCAGTACAAATATTCCTCTGGAGTGAGAAACCCTCTGCATGTCGTTACTGTTCCTGCTCCCATGTCGAGACCGCAGGTACGGCTTCTGGGCCGCCATTATGTGGCCAGTAAACTGGACAAGCGCATCGAGAAACAAGCCTGAAGGTTTTAGATGGGAATGGAACTTTATTAAAGTATGTCTATCATTGCTTAAAGTGCCTCTGATTAAACCCATGCAGAGTTTAGTTAATTTGACATGTACAGAGACATTTATTTACATTTTCATAGGCTCATGTTACAGCAAAAAGTGCTACTTTGAAGATTTTTGAAACTACAAGGCAGGAGAAGCATACGAAGAAATGGCCAAGGCATTTTCTTCCTCATCGGTAAAAATTAGATTTTGGAGAATGTAAGGGCGCTCTTGTGGCAGGACAATAGTTTATTTCATAATTATATTAAAGCAACACTAAGTAGCTTTTTAACCATCATCAAATATTTTCATAACTTTTGTGATTATACTTCGATTTACAGCTCGTTAAATGACACCTCATTCCTGGTCCGAAGGGGTCCGTATCACTTCAACTGGCACTAACCAATTTCGAGGAAACGACTACAAATGTCCTGACTATGTCACTTCCCCCGTTTCTTATGTTCAACATCATCATATGACACTGTTTTGCCCCATTTAGGTTCATTACCTCATCACTATTCAATGAAATGAACTTCAATCCAACTGCAGGCAACGGCGATTAGGATTTTACGACGCTGGTGCTCATGGGAAATGCAGTCTTCCTTCAGGCAAAACACGACCGCTTTTGTCCACAGTGGACGGCAAAACCCACCAAAACTGACTCTTTAGTGTTGCTTTAATTACTACTTCATACCAATAACTGGATCTAGTGCTTTTCTGCATAACAGCCGAAAAATAAAATAAAAATCTGTAATTTTCTAAAACAGAAATATAATGGTAATATTAAAATGTATTTGTAATAACGAATTGCTAACATTTATCAAGTGAGACTGTTTAATAGCTAATTGGATAGATAATACATGTTTAATTATGTGAATAGGAATTTAATATGGATGAAGGAGAGTAATAGAAATATCACCAATTCATCCATCCTTTTTTTTCATTGAGGTTAATGATGGTACTGTAACAGTAGTACTTAAAGCTGGAGTGACGCATATTTATAATTTATTCTGTTTAAAAACGCATTGCTGCCTTGCAGCATAAAAGTTCTGGGTGCGAATCTCAGCCCGGCGTGTTTTTGCTTTCTTTGTATGCGCATGTACTCTGGGTACTACAGCTTCCTCCCACAGTCCAAAAACACGACCGTTTAATTGGTCTCTCTAAATTGTACGTAGGTCTGAGTGTAAGTTCATGGCTGTTTGAGAAAGTAGAGGAGAGCATTATTCTTTAAAGTTTGTAAATTATTATCTCGTTAATCTTTTGAATCTGTTTTCGTGTTTCTATTGCCTCTTGTTTCACTCTAATACTAGTACTTTCTTAAATGTATGTGTTGATGTTTTGTTTTGCAAAGTAAATGCACAGTAGAAAAGCAAAACTCTTTGGTCTTAATCAGATGCACTTTAAATAATGGCTGCTGTGTCCTGGCTTCCTTATATATATTCCTTATATTGCTGTGCTTAATTTATGTTACATGTTAAAACTCTTTTCCTCATTTGTGAATTAAAAAAAAGCCATGCCCTCAGGTGTTACTTTTTATGTCTACTGTATCTGGGAATATTAGGAAGTTCTTATTTGACGAGTAGTTGGGGAATGAAATGCTGCCCAAAAATAACTGACTGGTTTTACGATCTCAGGTTTTTCCTGCACCTGTAGTAGAGCCGGCTGTTCACATTCCCGGCCCGGAGCCTCTCACCGCTTCGATGCTGGCTGCAGCTCCGGCCATGGATCAGAAACAAATACTCGGTGCTCCATATCTTAATTTAGCCTTTCCGTTTATGAAGCCATTTTTTTTTTTTATATATACATTCTCCTCTCCACCGTGATGCGCAGGGGAGCGACTGTATCCGCTGATTCACGCCCTTCATCCAGACCTGGCGGGAAAAATCACAGGGATGCTGCTGGAGATCGACAACTCAGAGCTGCTACACATGCTGGAGTCGCCGGAGTCCCTAAACTCTAAGGCACGTTCATTTTTGTATTCGGTCTTCCCGGATTTTACATGCAGTTTTCCTACTTTTTCCTTAACTCGTGGGTATTTTGGGTAAAATGCCACGATGTTATGCAGAGGCCTGCAGAATGAACCAGCACGCCTTCATCACGTGGGACACGGCTGCACTGATATAGTTCTTGTTTAGCCCTGAGGCATCCTGGTGTTGGGCAGTCACCTTATATTCTTAAAACTGTTTCTTTTTTCCTCAGGTGGAAGAAGCGATTTCCGTCTTGCAGGCTCACAAGGCAAAAGAGTGCTCTCCAAAAAAGTGAAACAATTTAAGGTCGGCTTTTAATTTTGAGAGCGCTTCTTGCAAATTTGTTTCAAGAGAAAATATGTAGAATTGAGGGTGATGAACCTGTAGGTCAAAAAATAAATTTACTCTAACCTCAGGGTAGATCTGTTTGGACTGTTTTTAATTCTTCCAGGTTCACTTTTTAAACCATTTTATAATGATTTAATCCACAAAAGCGAAAGATTTGTTTTAGTAGAGGCTTTACTGCATTTGTTTTTAATGCAATTGATTTTTTTATTTAATTGCTTTTAATTTTTTTATCGGAAGGGTTTTCTATGGCAAGTGTTTATTAAGGTTTTAGATGAAGATAAGTGGGACAAAATTAATCAAGCTAACTAATTTGTATCTGTTGAGAATTATTTAACAGCAAACATGCATTTATCAACACCTTAAATATTTCCACGTAAAGGAGCACAAAAACCTAATGTTTTTTATTTCTCTCTTTCAGGTGTGACGTTTGTTCTGGAGTTCTATGTGTAAATTTTGAGGAAAAAGGAAAAGGTTAAAAAACAAAGTATATCTTACTTGATGTGTTTAGAATGATGATGAAAAGCTTCTGAAGTTAAAGCTATTTTGTTGTTGCAGTGACTTTTGTTAGAAGATAAAGTTTCCAGAATATGCATTAAATCTGTGTTTTGTCATTTGTTAAACACGTGAATACAGCCGTCTCTCATGGTTTGTATTTAGTCACCAACACTAGTGTACCAGTGTGTTCAGCTTGTTAGGGATACGTTGGAATAGTTAGATACTTTTGCTTAATCTGCAGCTTTAGTAAAACCTTAGTACACACAGCTAGATTTCAAGTGCTTGTGTGGTTAAAGCTAATGTCACCTCAATGTTCAGTTGCTTTAGAAAATTACAAGTAAATGTACCAATGTCACCATGTACTCTAAGCTATATGCACTCAATCTATTTGCATGAATTATTGTATCAATACAAGGTGTGAATGTTCTCACAAACTTGATTCCAGCTGTCCTATAGCTTTTCTGGAGGTTTAAGGAAACAAGGAATTTTATTTGTCATCACATCACATGTGGTGCATGAGGTGGGACGAAATTCTAATCCCCCGGTCCAGTTTACACCCTGATAGCAATTTTTAATAATATAATAAAATATAAAGAACTATACGAGAAATAGGATTTGACTACACAGAATCCACAATATGGACACAGAATTTACAATATGGGACTTCGGACATAGCAGCAATGAAACTTCGGAGTGCAAGTGACATTTTAAAGTGTGATATTAAAGTGAACAGTGCCAGTTAAATAAAAAGTGCTTTCCATTTGTAATTGAGTGTGTTTGAGAGTCTCACAGCTTCAGGAATGAAGCTGTTTCTCAGTCTGGTTGTTTTACACTTGATGCTCCGCAGCCTCCTGCTTGAGGGGAGCGGGACAAAAAGTGAGTGTGCTGGGTGTGTGGGATCCTTCATGATGCCGGAGGCCCTCTTCCTGCATCTGGAGGTGTAAATGTCTGTGGTGCTGGGGAGGCTGACTCCAACAGTCCTCTGTGCACCCTTCACCATTAATTATTAAGTTGGTTTCATTAAAGGAAACTTTTTTTATTCATGGTATTGTGGGCTGGTACAAAGCTGGGTTGAATTGCAATTTTAAGGTTACCTGACCAGAACAAAGCCTGAAGCGCTTCAAAGTCCTGGTAGATGGCAGTTCTCAATTTGGACTGAATATAACTCACTTGCGTCAATAGAAAAAGAACATGCCTCCCTGAATCACCCCTGACTGTAGGAACTTAATGCTGGACCCTCAAGCAATTTAGAATAAAATGGAATAAAGCCTTTATTGTCATTATAGTGCAATAAGATGGAGGGCCACTTCTGTCAGTGCCATGCAAGAGCTTCTAAAAAAAGATGTACAGAAAATAAAACTAATGGTGAATATTGCACTAAATTAATAAATATCATTTTTGCACAGATTTTATTCAGTATGAATAATGTAATATTGCACAGCGATGTGGGTATTGCAGTTAAGAGTACAAACGTAGTATTTGGAATGTAAATCAAATGTTACCTTTGATCAGAAAAGAGGATTTTCTTTTTTTCCCACTCTACTTTTCATTAATGTCTGGCTACGGTTTTTACAGCTGACTTCTTGAGATTTGTTCCTTTCCATGGAGGTTGTCAAACACGTCTCGCCAGACTTTTAAATCAGCAGTGTTCTCCACGGCTAGATAAAACCAATACACCCAGCCGGTTTGGCGTCTGTGTTTTTGGAATGGTAAATATTCGTCCTAATTGGTGTTTCTCATGACTTGTTTTTCTGAAGTGTTCCGGGTTCTATTCACTTATCAACCAAAAACAAGATTTGAATTCGAGCTTTTTATTTTTAAATATTGAGTGCTTCCTAGAATTTGAGGTAATTCAACAAGAAAGCTTTAATCATTGCCAAGTAAGCTGCATGTCTATATTTAAAAATTTTCCAGGTTCAATGTTAAAGACTAAGTCCATTTACCATAAAATGTCAAGATTTCTCAATTTGGCTTTAATCAGACTTGTTTATATATGAAAATCAGGTTTTACTATATACTGAAGAGTTCTGATATCCTTGTTCTCCAAAGTTTGTAAAACTTAAATGGACGTTTTTAGGCAATGTTTCCATTTCAGAAACTATTACACGTACTGTACAAAATATACCCTACTCACAAAACGTTAGGGGTATTTGGCTGTCGATTGAATTTCAGGATGAGCACAAAATGCATTCAAACCTTAACAGGTGAACTTAATGTGACCTGCTCTAAGCTTTTGAATGCACCTGTCCAACTGTTAAATGTTTCACTACTTTTTGCACATGTTGATGTTCTCTAACGAGGAGCTTAACGGCAAAAGTTACAATCGACCTCGAATCCTCGAATCGACCAATAAATGTCCTGGTTCAATTACAGCTGGTGTTTAAACAGTCGTCCTCATCAGGCTGTTCACATTGTGACACCGTGAGACCGAGACGACACCTAACAATGGATCAACAGTACCTGGCCATTGCAATGCTTCAAACAGGACGTTCTCAGACGGACATGGCCACTGAGCTCAGAGTGTCACAGAATATCATCAGCAGGTTGCAACAGAGAGACTGGAAGAGTTACAGAAAGGTGTAGAAGTGGACGGCCTTTGGCCACATCCCATGCTGATGACCGCTACATTGTGAACAATGCCCTGAGAAACCGGATGATGGATGCCACTCAACTCCAGGCACGTTTAAGGGAGGTGAGAGGCACCCAAGTGTCACGACAGACCATTGAAAACCGTTTACATCAGCGTGGTCTGCGTGGTAGACGACCTGCAAGGGTACCTGACCACACCAGCAGGCACAGGCGTCATCGTCTTTCATGGGCCAGGGAGCATTTACGCTGGACGAGGACCAGTGGGCCTCAGTGCTGTTCTCTGATGAAAGTCGATTCACGTTGAACAGAATTGATGGCCGTCAACGATGTTGGAGACGTCAAGGAGAGCGCTATGCGTCAGCCACTGTTGTCACCAGATGAGCTTTTGGTGGTGGCGGTGTCACAGTGTGGGCAGGTGTGTCCAGTCTTTATAGAACTGTCCTACACTTTGTGAATGGTAGTGAGAAGCCCATACTACCTGAAAAACATCCTTAATCCAGTGATTGTGCCCCTACATGAACAACACAGGCCTAATATCTTAATGGACGACAATGCTCCAGTTCATCGGGGTCGCATCATCAGGGAACGGCTGTTGGGGACTGGTGTACCTCAAATGGAGTGGCCTGCACTTTCTCCAGACCTGAATCCCATTGAAAACCTATGTGGATCAACCGAGTCGCCGTGTAGAGGCTCGAAACTCTGCACCCAAAAACATCAATGACCTGAGGGCTGCCCTTCAAGAAGAGTGGGATGCCCTGCCTCAGCAGGGTCGACTTGTGAACAGCATGAGACGTCGTTGTCAAGCTGTACATGATGCTCAAGGTCACATGACGAGTTACTGAGACGTTGACATTTTTTGTTGTGTACACACCATTGTTAATTTTTGTTTTAACAAATTGAGATGAGGAAATCACCAGTGCATCCTTTTACTTATATGTCCTCCTTTCGTGAAAATCCACTGTAGCGGTAATTTGTTACGTTTTCCACAAATTTCACCCGAAAGCCAAATATCTCTAACTTTTTGTGAGTAGTGTATATACACACACACACAACATTGATCTAAACATACTGAAGAGAATTTTCTACATTAAAATAGAGCCAAATTTGTATTCGGGTTGGTGCAAAGAATCTGAAGTGTTTTAGTTGCAAATATTAAAGCTACAATCCAACTGAGTATATGAAGTATATTTTAATGTAAGTTTGTATACTTACAATTACATTAATCCATGTATTTTATATCTGTAAAAAGTATTTCAAGCCAGTTTTAGAGCAATACATTTAAAGTTAATTTTTCATTTATCCCCATGGATGTTTTCAGAGGTCTCACTAAAAGGACACACGGGATCTGACGCCTTTTAGACATTAATTACAAAAATGAACCTGGCGTGAAAAACTGAAATGGGGACAAAAGAATGAACTGGAAGATTTGCCAGATTTATTTGAAGCCTTCATACAAAAGAAATTATGGCTGTATAAAGTTACAAAGTTACCATTGACATCAATATACTTTCAGCATTTTAGGTCTTATTAACCCAACATTTTTGTGTAACTTCAAGGTAATGAATCTAAAACGGCTGATTTTTAACAAGCAGATAAGACTATTTAAAAATGTACAGACCAATGGATATCTGCGGATTACTTTTCAGTGGTAGTTTACAACACAAACCACAAAAATCTGAAAAAAAAAACGAAAAAAAAATTTGATAAATGTGAGGGCACTTATAAGTACACAGCCAACTAAATTTCTAGGTATCTTTTCTTTAATGAGGTTTTCAAGAAATGCAAACAAATGTATTTACACAGACTCAGTGACATCTCAAGACTATCGACGTGAAGGCATTAGAAGCTGCTTTGCTGTTACTGAATCTGGGAAGAGGTTGTGGTAGGTTGGTAAAGGAACATAAGCAGCCGTTATCATTTTACCTGGAAGGAAAAGAAAAAAATTGGATCATTCAAAGCTGTCAATTTTTTTATTTACAGATGTAGCAGTTAACTGACGTACCAGCAAACCAGCGTCCATGAAGAGCATTTACTGTTGCCATTGCTGCAGGTATTGACGGACATTTCACGTACACGTTACCCTGTGCACGGGAGAAAATGAATAAAGTATGAAACACGAATTACCCATCTTGATGGGAGCAGACTTAGAGTAAAGCTGGATAATTAGAAACTTACCTGAGGAGAGTTCTTATCAACGTAGATGTGGACGACTCCCCCATGCTTGTTGCATTCACCGATCACATCATCTTGGATTTCGGAGGCCCAGTTGGGATCGTTTTCTCTGAGGAGAAAAAGAAAACTCACAATGAAGAAGCATTCAGGAGCAGAACATCCTCAAACAGAGACCTTTCTAAACAATACATGTTATTGTGCTAGGTCATCTTTTTGCTACTGGAAAAAATTTGCCTAATATACAAATTAAGCAAAAAGGATCCACAGCAACTAAGGAAGTCATTAATCTTAATCTTACGATTGTGGGTTGAAAAGGTTGGACAGCTGAAGACAGTGTGTGGCCAGCGGCTGTGATGGGAGGTTCAATGCTTGGTTGGGTGCAGGAACTGTGAAAAAAATATATATTACAGATCCGTCAGTAAGATTTTGAGGAAATTAGATGGAAGTGTCTTTCAATCAGTTTGCCGTTCACCTGCTGGAGGTATGCCCCCAAAAGGTATGGATCCAGTCATCTGCAGAGCCTGTTGGGCAGCAGGGGGGATTTTCAAGCCAGTTCCTAATGGGGGGCAAGAAGAAAAAATGTATGATATACATGGATATTAAACCATGACCATACAGCGCTGCAGTTGTAACAAACCTTCTGCCAGTCGAGCCATGAGCTGCAGACGACCCGTTGTGCCGAGGTCGATGCCAGTCCTCTCCAGCTCGTCGTTGTCCAGGAAAGAGCTAGCGGTGGAGGAATCCGAGCGCTCTGTGACGTGTCCCACCTTCATGGGGCGTCCTGCCAGCTCGAACCCATTCAGCTGCTCCAACGCCTTCTTTGCGCACTCGGCATCTGCAAACTTCAGAGATTTAAGAGATTAAAGATGGAACCAAGCAGACGGCTCAGCTCTAAAAGCAAAGCTTTAGTTACCGATATGAAGCCGTATCCTTTGGATCTCCCTGTCTCACTATCCATCATGAGTTGGATTCCTTCAATCTACAAAAAAGTAAAAACAGCACATATGAGGATCAAAATGCATTTCATGAAGAAAAAAATAGGGAAGTCAAAATAATTTTTCTAACCTTTCCAAATGGCTCAAAAATGCCACGCAGCATTTCTTCAGTGATGTTAAAATGCAGTGAACCCACATAAAGTCTCATTGGACCTGCGCTGCCTTTCTGCAGGTTGTTGGCTGCAGCAGCAGCTCTGTTTTTCTCTGCCTGTTAATAAACATACAAGGTTTAATTAACCTGAGAGAAGAATCTAAACATATATACAGTGATTATAAGAGTGCTGCACAAATTACATTTTAAAGTGTAGCTAAACTGACCTGAGAAGCCTGGACAATGATGGGCACACCTAGAAGCCTCTGACCAGTTAGTCCAATCGCAAGTGGTACAGAGGACGACTCCACAAACTCTATGTATGCGATGCCCTTTGACCTCCGAGAGTTTCTATCAGAAATGATTCTCACATCTCTAACCTGTAGGTAAGTGGGAGGACAACAAATGTATCAATAAATGAAGATAATTTCCAATTGAAAGTTGGAGATTCTGTAGGTAAACCTAACGGAGCCGACCTTTCCAACAGCAGAGAAGAAATCCTCCAGGTCGCGAGCTCTGATTCTTGCGGCGAGCTGCATGCAGAAAACTGTGCGAGCGTCCCTCTCCTCTGGGGTTAGATTGTCGATCGGTAGCCTTCATGAGAGAAAGAATAATCAAAGTTTAAATTCCTCTCAATGTTACACACAAACCCCTAACTTGATTTAATTATTAGTTGAAATTACCTGACAGGACTCTTTTCTTTTTTCACGGGACTCTTACTTCTAGATCGTTTCCGACTAAAAAAAAAACAAAACATTTTTCCTTTTGTTTGTCACCATTACCTCTTTCTCTTTAAACATAATAATCAAATAAAAATTGTACAGTAAGAAGAAAGCTGCCGGATGACCAAAGCTGTAATAAACAGTACAGGACATGCAATTTCTGACTGACATATTGTGGACTATCAAGAACTGAAAAGGTGCGTACATGGGGCTCTTGCGTGCTTTGTACCGCCCGGCCCGATCTTTGCTCCTGGAGCTGCTACGATGGCGCTCCCTGCTGCGGCTGCGTTTTTTATCTCTGCTCCTGCTCCTTTTTTTGGTCTTCTTCTTGTCTTTACTCCTGCTACGGCTTTTCTTCTTCTTTGAGCCCGGACTGCGGCTCCTGCTGCGACTCCTTCTCTTCCTGAGGAGCATCAGGATGGAGGAAAATTACCACAAGCCACATTGTAGAAGAGTATGAAACTATATAAATTTTAGCAGAAGAAAAATGTATTACTATTAGGGTTGAAATCAAACACATTTTAATGAAATGAGAATTGTTTTAGGATTAACAAAATAACTGTCTTATACAAGGTGGATAAGAAATGACCATAACTTACTTTTTGCTGTGTTCATTGTGTCCGTTTGCATGATAGGACTTGTTCTCATCCTAAGCAAGGTTTATAGAAGAACATCATGAGGACGTAGATGAAACATTTCAAGTCGTCAAGGTAAAGGGGGTGGGAGGGGGGGTGAGAAAAGAGAATGCAAAAAAAAAAACATATTCAATTAATAATAATTCACTTTCTAAAGTCAACTTTGGACAGTACCTCCATCACCCCAATACCCCCCCTCATTATAAGGCTCGTCAGTACTCAATGCCACAATGAAAAAGTTAAGGGATGTCAACATATTAGCAGAGTTCAGGAAGCTTTGATAACTGTCAGGTCCTTTCCACCATCCCCACCCCCTCTTCTAACAGGTCGTACCAATGCCACTATTTGTGTCTAAACACGTGACCACGCATGGCCCATGGCCACTAAGCGATCCTGTGTGGTTGGTGTCAGTCCAGTGATCTTCACCCATTTTCGTTCTTGGACTGTAAGAGCTCGATGCCACCTCTGTCACACATCTTGCCCTGAAGCAAACAGGGATTCACACTTCTTAGTAATACTGACGCCCAAAAAAGTAAATAAAAATTATTTTAAAAAAAAGAACCACCGTTAACACTAACATTATCTGTAGATTGCATTATTTACAATTGTTTGACTTAATAAAAAATAACTACTGAAAATACAAGATGTTTTTTTAAATAACAATAATGCTAAATATGCTGCATTTTACAGTCAATGTAATATTTTGTGTAGCATGCAATTATATCAAGATGCTGAAAGAGGCAGTATTCATATTTACGAGATCTATATAATCATCTCTACTGACCAGCAAAGCTGGCATAATTAAAGTGTTTTGTTAAGGGGAACAAGTGCATTACAATTATTTGTAGCTCAGGAACTTTAAAAAATAATTAAAAATAGAACATCTTAGAAAGTGCGTATAAAGCAAAAACGTATACATGTTCTCCACACAGTAAATTGTTTTACAGTAAAATAGTAACACACAGAACCAATTAAATGAGCAATTATAATGTTACAAAGATTACATGTTTAAATAAGGGGGGAGGTCAACAAGCCAATAGTAAACCTGAATACTGCCTCCTTTGCTGGACAAATAAAGATGGGCTCATCAACCATTGGCATTCACCTTGTTGGAACCGAATTGGGACTGGTTGGTTCTAGGTTGAATCTCTTTTACTCCTAAAGTGAACCACAGTAAATCAGTATATGCGCAATAACTACCTTCCTTTTTTTTCACAGTTCACAGTGGAATCAAAGATGAATTCATGGGAGTAGAGGTGAGATATCATTAGGGAAGTCTATAAAGAGAGATAGATGTGGATTTATTTATATTTCTGTATTGCGTTTTTTTTGATAACTCAATCACCAGACACAACATTCAAGTGAACTTGTTCATATTAAAGAAGAAAATGTTAATGTCTAAACAAAACAAGGACTATTAACAGTTTTTACAGGCCCCATTTCTCCAACTCTCAGCTCACCTTTCTGTATGGCGCTTCCAGCATGGCCTCAACGTCAAAATCATCCGCCATTTCGATCCTGCAATAAACAATTATGATAATTAAACTCATGTGAGAAAAATAACTAAAATGGCAACATGGCTCTAAATGGAGGGTGTAGAATTTTCGACGGGATATGGTTATCTTGTCTATCAATTTACACAAAGATTTAGGTTAATATCTAGATAATGAAGCACATTTAAAGTAAAAAAAAAAAGCATAGTTTGTCTGCGAATACTTTTTAACACATTTACTAAATCCAAGCACGGGTTTAGCTCGCTAAAAGCGAATGCTAACTAGCTACTTTCGTATGCTACATGACCGTTGCCATAAATTTAACCAAGGTACTTTTTAAAGAAACTTTTAAAATATACAAACAGTGTACACAAAGACCAGTTAGCAGATTGGATACAACTCAATTACTTATAAAGTGGTTAAAAAGCCACACAACGAGTCTGGGTGGATAAAACTGGCGTTCAGTCCAGGCTGCCAAAATGGCCACCGACTAACAGCGTTTCCGCCGCGGCGAGCTGACTGTGGCAAACAATGACGTTACCTTCTGAAATGGAGGATATGCTGAGGCAGAGTCTGGATACCGCGGCTGTTCTGCTGCTGACGAGAAAGGCGTCGACGGATCTCTCCCTAAACACAGAAAGCTACGATGAAGTTATTTTTTTTAAAGTTATGTAACCTTTTCTTTTTGCCCCCTCCTGCTATTAGAAGCTACTCGAGGCAGGTCGTGTCTTTACGGTCTCCTTCGTCACTTCGTTCTTCCGTCTGGATTTGCATTTTTTTTGGCGGTTGGGAAGAAACATGACGTTTGCGTTACCGCCACCTACTGGTAGGGAGTGTGACTAAAAATCAAGAATACGTGTTTTTCATTATATTTCAATATGAAGCATTTCTCAATTTTTTCTTGTTTTCTCTTCTTTATTTTTTTTACTATCTTAAAAGATTATTTCAACATATGTGTTTTTTGTTTGTCTCATATCTCTAACTTGCTAAAGTAACTATGCTTTGTTTTAGCCTCTCCACAATATTTTTAATTTCCTGTATTTGGGTTTTATGTGCTTTATTTATCTTAGTACATTACCACATAAAAGAGTTAGGTAAAAATGTACATTTCCAGTAACAGAAAAAAGTTAAACATTAAGTAAACTTGGGGAGTTAAACTTTGAACCGTGACAGATGAGTGCAAAGTTGTTTATTTAACATTTAAAACTGTAGTTTTGTAGTTTTATAACACATGTTTTATAACACATGATTTAAAATTGTAATTTCAGTATATTCTTTTATACTTAGGTTTTATTTGCCAGAGCTCTACATTCTAGTAAATAACTTTAGTAATATATAAAATGTTAAACATTACTATAAGAACTAGTATGTCAGAGACCTGGGGTTTAAAAAGGTTTTCTCTATTTCTTTGTAAATGAAAAATGTAATTAAATTCTAATCGTTATTTAACTCCTAATTAGAACACATTACTATTTATTGCAAAGCTCTTTGTTGCCATATCTCGAAAATGATGTAGCGTTTGTCACAGCAGAGTACAACTGCCTATTGTTAAAAGCATTAAAAAAATCTTTCTCACACAAATGTGTTCAGTTGATGTGTTGTTTCTCATAAGCAACTCGAAAAAATAAAAATATATATATACTTTTGTCTTCCCTAGAGATCCGCTTTGAAGGAAAAGTGCATGAAATACATATCAGCAATAAGGGTAGATTTCCCTCCACTAGCCTTTATCAACTAATCAGTATAAAGCAACTGTGTCTTCATAAAATATTGTCCTAAACAATGAAAGGAAACAGTTAGCTAAGGCAGAGGACTAAAGACACAATTTTGCTCTCTGCAAACATTCCTCCTGCACGTTTGAACAGACTTATCTGCTAGAAAATAAATAAACGACAGATTGTGGATGAGTATTTTGACTCGAGTTTTAACAACCAAATTTGTAGCATTATCATTAAGAGACTTTTAGGGGCAAACAAAATTTTGTTGAAAGAAAGCTAACTGTAAGTGTAGTTTGAGGTGGTGGGGATTAATATCTAACCGCAATGTTACTGTAGGTTAGTTAAACCGTAATAAATAAAACAAAGACTGATACCTAACGTGAAAATACTATTGTTATGATGTACACTACCATAAGGAAACTCCAACCTAAATTATTCTGGTGACATTTGTTCAGATGCTTGCATATACCTCTTTACAACAGAAACTAGCAGAACAGAAATAAAGCATATTTAGTCAGAAATGATCACAAGTAGCCTGAATTTATAAACATACTGGTATCTCCTCAGGTTATTTTAAAACCCTGCATAGGGTGCCATTTTAATAGGTGTCCATTTACTGATCTCAGATAAGCTTTCTCCCTCTTCTTTTCCTTTACCTGACAAATTAATTTCTGCCTCATTGTATACTGTATTGTTTCATGTCCAGTGTAAAATAACTAAATTAATAATAATAATAATAATAATAATAATAATAATAATACAGATAATAATAATAATAATAATAATAATAATAATAATAATACAGATAATAATAATATTAATAATAATAGTATCAGTAATAATAACAATATTGTAAATGAAGATGTTTTCTGCAAGTGACAGCTCGGTTTTTAGGGAACATGGATTACAGACAAAATAACTAAAATATATTCTAAAAAACAAACTTCAAGGTGTTTATAGTGCAAATAAAATTAACATGTATTTATTAGTTAGTGAAAAACATATAATCATCACAGTTTCATTCAGATAAAAAGAAGTTAGGCACATTTGCTGTCCATGTTGTTGTCCATTAACTGAATTACAACTCTCTGGTGTTCCGCATTTGAAGAATCCTCTGCAGTGATTTTGTGGCCGAGTTGAAGCAGTGCGTCATAATCTGGAGGAACTTCAAAATATAACGCATCATCAAAACAAAATTCATCCGCAGGAGACGCAAAGTAAGGTACCTTCAACACATAACCTGTCAGGACGCCGCCCAGTGCTGACAGTCCTATTGTAGACAACACAGCTGCAACCTGGAAGAGAGCCTGCTCTTGTGCAGTCCTTCCCAAACCCGCCTTTAAACCGGGAATCAGCATCTGCAGCTCTTGCAGCTTTGGGTCCCCCTCCACTGGTGCTCTGTGGGTAAAGATTTCATACAAACTGGGGCCGTAAACCTGTTCCTCAGCCATCAGAATAGCACATATCCCCGCTGCACATGAAATAAGGCCCGTTAGCCCATGCAAATTGTGTATCCCACACTGATCCTGGATCTTACAACGTTGTGCTAAGAATGGGCTCAGGTACCTGTAGCCCAGCATGCAGGCAGTGCAACCCATCATACCCAGCACATATGCAGCGGCAGGTGAAATCATCATATCTACAGATGCCCCGACTGTTACTCCTCCAGCCAGGGTCACGTTCTGAATGTCCACCATGCTGAGCTTTCCTTTTTTGTTCAGCATTGCAGACAGAGCGAATGCAGTGAGTGTGGAAGCGCTGAGTCCAATGAAGGTATGTAAGATGGCTCTGTGCTGGTCATCTCCTTTAAAGGTCAGTGCTGAGTTAAATGAGGGCCAGAACACCCAGAGGAACAAGGTGCCCATCACAGACAGGATGTCAGAGTGGTAACTGGTGTTCTCTTTAATGTGACCCTCATTCAAAATTGGCCTATACAGAACAAATGTGACTCCCAGTCCAAAATAGCAGGCAAACAGATGAATGAGAATAGAACCTCCTGCATCATTGATCCTCAGATACTTCAGAACAACCCACTCTGTGAGCGCAAACACGGGCACCTCCAGCAGAGCCATGACCAGAAGCTGCAGCGGGCTTGTCTTCCCCAGCACAGCTCCAAAAGAGATGAGGATCACTGCACAGGCAAACTCTGCATTTATGAGATTTATAACTCCGAGGTGGATCTTCCCATTGTGGTAGAACTGGAAGTAGCCCTGCACCAGAATGGCCCACTGGATAGCAAAGGTAGCAGTCAGAAAGTTGAAAACTATCCCACTGAAACCGTAAAGTCTGAAAAAAGCTAGCAAGCAACCAAAGCCCAGGAATATCATGACCTGTATATCTCTAAAGTAGGGGTAGTCCTTGTACACAGAATTGCGCATGGGATCTGTCTGATTGGTCTGAAAACGGGCATCAGCGTGCTCATCGTAGGTGACCAAGGCAAAGTAAATGGCAACAAAAATCACCTGGAACACAAAGAGGAAGACCGGTAACTTCACTCGAAGGTTAGTCGACCCCTTCTTCATCCTGACAGGTCTCTGGAGCTAGTAAAAGCAGACCTTTTTGGAGCGTGGACTATCTCTGTTTACACAAGATAGGTGAAAAACATTGGTCAACCCGGCTCTCTCTCCCAGACAGTAACAGTACTGTTTCTTTATGCCTGAAGAACTGAGCGTTGCGGACTTTGTCTGCCATAATAAACAGTTCTGAAATGTCAGCAGTTTTTCCTCATCGTTTTTTTTCCTTTCTGTACCTTGACATTTATCTCTGAAATAACATTTCAAACTAAGCGGACACAAGAGGAAATCCTCTATATGAATGTCCGAATCACTACCTGCTGTCATCTTGCAGACAAATGTAGTAATCCTAGCCTTCAAAAAGACTTTTCAGTCTTTTTCCACAGTAACAGATTTTATAATCATTTTCTCTTACTGTGTAAAAGTGCAGAATATGTTCAAGGAAACTTATCACTAAAAGGGGAGGTGGGGGGAGCAGGGGGATTAGTTCGTGGTTAACAGGCTCCGGCTTTTTATGTTTGTTCCTAGAAAGACGCTGGCCTCCTGGAAACGTTTTTGTCATAAGAAAGAGCTACACATGGTGTAGCAGTATCACGAAGTCAAAGTATTCTGTCCCTTATAACTTTTTCCAAATGTTTCACCTTTTAAACATAGATCTCAAAATATGTTACAGGGAACTTTGGTGACAGGTCGAAACAAAAGCTGTGCATCTTTGTTCAGCTGGATCAAGGCACTACTTCTAAAAATATATAAACCATTCTTTGCTTACCTCAGTCTGAATAAAGGTATAGTGATAAACTCAGACATTGAACCTTCAGAAACTACTAAATTACAAAGTCGGCGTTCTATTATCTGAAGAACCCTTTTAAGATTAAAAGACTAATGTCCAAGCAAGACCTTGAAAAAATCTTTCACGTTTTTATCTGTAGTCAAATAGATTCCTGGAACAGTTTCTTCACATGTCTGCACGAACGTTCAATCAGAAACAGGCCGCTGATCAAGAAAGCTCTAGTTCTTACTAAAACGCGTAAAAATAGCGCACACCACCCCAGTTCTAAAGTCTTGACACTGGCTTGCTGTACCTCAGGAAATGGATTTAAAAAAATACTTTGTGCGTGTATGGGTCCCTGAATGGCTTTTCACCAAAATGCATTAAAGATCTGGTTTTACTTTTGTAGCAACCTTCCAAATCATTCAAGCCTTCTGGTTCAAATCTACTCTGCATAGCCATAGTCATTCAGTCCTTATGCTCAAAATAACTGAAAAAAATTTCTAGAAAATTGCAACACTGCAGAAATAAAGGTTAAACACACACATGTTTAGAGTTGCCTTCAATTAATAAAAATGGGAAAATCACAAACTGTAGCCTGTTCTTCAACTTTTTATTGCTCTCATTTATTTTTCCACTGCAATATCATGTTTTATTTGTTATTTATTTATTTTTTAACCATGTAAAACAGCCAAGCCTAGATTAAAGCCTTACATCAGTTTGATTATGTCTCTGACTGGTTTGGACATTTGAAGAGTTTTACCATTTTCTAAATACTTCATGTGCAGTTTGGGGATGCTTTGACCTTTTCCTGCTGAAAGACAAACCTCCATCTCAGTCACAAGTCTTTTGTAGCCCCAGACTCTCATGTATTCAGCCTAAAACGTCCTGCCATCAACTCTTAGAACCTTTACTTAAGAGAAGCATCCCTGCAGTATAAAACTACTAAACCCATGATCCACCAAAGGGATAGTTCACTCTGAGGAATATGTTAGTATTCTGCCTTGCATCTTTTATGAATGCTAAACAGTAACATTTTGGTCTTATCAGACCAAACCACCTTTCTACTTGATTGCAGTTTCCTAATGGCTTCCTTCCAAAAAAAGTTTTCTATTTGCCACTTCTCCACAAAAGCTAGATCTTTGGTGTGGACATAGAAGGTGGGTCTCAGCTTCTACATAGATAACATAGGTCTCTTTCCCTGATTAATGCGCAATTGGAACTAATGTCTGTAGATAGATAAAAGATAAGACAAACACCAGCTCAGTCTCTAATCCATGCTGTGTATCAGTGATATCTGCTTTACTCTACACAGGGTCAAAGGTAGATTGAAGCACAAGTTCGTGCAATAGGCACAATTAACTTCCCAGTGTTGGATGCTTCAGCAAATACAGCTTTAGTTTACAAAATAAATAAATCAACAGCTCACAAAAAAGTATTCAAATATTTTCTTACTTTTATTAATTTCGTTTAAATGAGTAGTATTTCTTGCAAACATAAAAATTGTTTATTCACACCATTATCTTAAAAAAAAAATTTAAATTCAAAATATGTACAAGTTCACCAAATTGGTACTGTAATATTTTTAAACATATTTCTAAATTCTGTTAACACCAGTAAATGTTGTCTCTGCATCTTCAATCACACATGTATTCTGTGTTAGGTCTTTTATATAGCCTATTGTTTTTATTCAAATAAGTAATAGTTTCTACCAAATTCACAGCATGCATACTCTACAGGAAAAAGTAAAACAAAAAACAAATAAACAACAAACAAGCATGTATGGAAACTAAGAACCAAAATATTTTCTGCGAAAAACAATGTCTCATAGATGCATCCACTGCTATCAGCAATATACAGCAAACTGTTATCTGCATAGACATTAACATAAAACTATATGGGTTATTGTATGAAGGATGACGTAAGATTTTGCAAACTGTAAGCTACTGCTTAACACAAAGAAAAGGTATCTAACCGGAGGAAAAGGGAGGCTCTCTTCATGAAAAAAAACCCAATTACCCTTGAATCCCTCCTTGAAAACATATTCTGGTGCATGGAAAACACACTGATAGCATTAGGTGACAATAGAAATGCTGATCAAAAATATGAACTAATGTAAAAAATAATCAGGACAACCTTATAAAATAAAGATTCTTGTCAAGTAATTTATAAATGTTGGGTTTTTTTAAATTCAATTTTGTGTCTCTGAAAAAGACAACAATTAGCTGCTCGTAAAAAATCAAATATTAGCCTAGTTTTACCCATGAAACAAGAGAGAGACAAAGGGAAAACGTTTCAACATTACTGATGTTGACTCCTTTTCTTTAGCTTTGTACTAGATTTAATTTTTCCTTAGTTACATTTTAAGATATTTGAGGGGGTTGTTGCTTGTATAGCCCGTTTTAAGTGACCCCACAGCCTCTCTATATGTGACCAAGAAACTTTCTGTAAAATCTAAGCAGAATACAGTTTCCTCACCAGGACTCAGAAATATTAACAAACACTGACCTCCAGTGGTGTAAATTAGATAGAAGTTTGGAACATCATTGCTGTTTTTCAGCTTAAATTTAAAATAAAGATTGTTAGAACAAAAATTTGTAGACAAGTAAATCATTGCAATTTAAATTGCAAGTGTTAAAACAAACATAAATGGACAAAAAAACCCGAAAACAATATTCTAACAGAAGAACAGATTATTTCTAGTTGGAATAATTGGCATTATTATGTCCTTTTTTGTTTCACCAGAACCTTAAAACACACAAAACAAACGTTTCTTAAACCTATGATAACAGCAAACAAAAGAGAAACCAAAAAGAGAAATAAAAGTTAAAGTCGTAAATGAGCCTATAGAAATTGCCCAACACAGTCAACTAAAATGCTTTAAAAACTAGTGATTTCATACAGAATAAACAAAAATGGGAAATAGTAGCTTGAAATTGTTGCTACACAGCGAAGGTCTAAGGAACTAATGAATCCCTTTTAAGAAAGTAGACATAAATGAGCAAGGATATCATGACATTATGGTATGTGAATATTTTAGGCCATGTTTTTTTTAGATACAAATAATTATGGCTTACTAAAATCACAGAAGCTAATGCATTCTAAACTAAACAGAATACAGAATACAAAATAAGATATAGAGAATTAAATAATTTATGAAAACACATGTCCTAATGAATGCAATTTCTGACAAAAAAGAAATTCTAACAAAATTCACTTTTTTTTTGTGTCTGTCTTAACTAGCTGTGCGTAAGTAAGTGACCTTTAGACAAATCAGTTACCTTTTGACAGATGTTTCTACATGATTCTGATAAACATGTCACAACCTCAGATTGTCACAATTACACCATGTAAAATAATCAAACAACAACAAAAAATGTATGATACCTAATTCAGGACTAAATTACATCTGTATATAATATATTTTAAGCCACATATGTTACTGTCTCCATTGAGTAATTTAAGATGGTATTTTAGTTTTATCAGGAAGCTAAACAAAGTATAGGAGCGAACCCCTAAATTTAGTGCGACAAAGCTTGGCAAATGTATTACAAAGTTAAGCTGCAGCAGATTCAGCTGGGATTTAAAACCCAGCGTTTTTAAACAAGAAGTAATATCTGACTATGAGAATTAATATGAGAAATCGATTAACAAAAAACAAAACTGGCAAAAACAACATGATAAAACATAGTTGTGATAAAACAGAAAGAAAATACACTGGGACAAAGTAACTAGAAAATATTCCATGGTATTTTAATGGAGGAAATCCTCCCATAACGCTCACTAATGATAATTTTTTATTTGATTTTTTTCAAAATACTTTAACATGTAATGCAATACAACAAACCTTATTTGAGTAATTAGTTAATCCTTTGTATTAAAATGTCTCACCTCCAGCTGTTTTATATACCAGTTTTATCTAAATGAACACAAAAAGGGCCCCTACATCCGCTCAATCGTTTTTATTATTATCTGTGTTTTTTCAGCCATACAGTGATAGACAAAAACAAACATGGGTTAAGATGAAAAAAATACCAAATAACACAGAGACAAACTGACAAAAATAAGAAGGACATCTTTCTTGCAGATAGGAAGAAATAAAAAAACCTGGTCCAAAAAGTCCTCAGATGATGTGAACTCAGGTGGCCTTAGGTCATGGGTCAACGCTCCTGGATGTGTTGAAGTCTGGTTGCAAGGTGAGGTTGGAGGTTGGTGGGAGATTTTCCTGGATTTACAGAGAAGTAGAAGAACTCACGAGTTCCTATAAATGCTGATAAAAGCCTCTCAGGAGTAGATGGTGATGACCTCTCGCCCTCCGCCACGCACTAGAAGAACCCTGTTGAGACCTTCAGTGAGAACTTCAAGGAACTCCATATCTTAGAGACACTCCAAGTCAAGGATTCTTATGTTTAATACACTGAATTTTATGCTGATATGTTTGCCTTTCACTAAATTAGGTATTCAAAAGCAATCAGAGTCCCATAACTGAGTAACTTGAAGGATACAATTTTCATCGCCCACTCGGTTCCTTGGTGGTCCCGGCATGTTCAGCAGGACAAGTTTGGCCTCCTTGGACTTCTTTGTGATGACTTCATTCAGTCGCATTGCCGTGTTCATGCGCCTGACATCTGTCTGGTTTCTGAAACAATAAGAATTTAGCTCACAGATGGAAAACCTGGTTTTTAGCTGCACCAATCAGGCAATAAATCTGGTTAGAGCATGTTAATACTCACAAGCTCTCCCATTCCCTGCAGCATGAGTTGACAAAGTAGCAACATTTAAGGGGAGGTAAAACAAAGGGACGTACATGTGTTGGCTATACTTTAATTGGATTTATGTTAGTTATTGGTAAACTTAGATTCGAACACTTAATTCAAGGGCATTTTAAATATCAAAAAGCTTTAAAAGTTTACAGCAAATAATGGAGCTGTAATAAACTCCCTGAAACCTTTTACTCTAGGTCTTAACTACAAGTTGGATACAAGTCTGCTGAGCTGAATTTAGGGTTTGGTGACTTACGGCTTCATGCAGGGACGTTCTTTCCCTGCCCCTGGTGTTGCTGCTGAGTCAGTCATCCCCTTATCTTGACCCTTGCTGTCTGTCCAGGTCATGGCACCTCCTGCAGGCGTGGGAGCAGGTGAGGTGGGGCTCGTTGGGCCGGTCAGTTTGGTTGCATTCTTACTCTGGATCAGGTGAACCTGTTTTGAGTTGGAGACAGCCTCAGACTGAGAGACAAACACATGTGATGACAGGGTGAAAGGGCAAAAAGAGACACCTGTCAGTAAGGGTGGATCTTTCCAAGTCGTTGGTAATCACAGAGTCTCTACAGGACAGAGCTAAACACTGCAGGGATAACTGCAGCTCTGTTTCATGACAGGGCACCACACTGAAGCTGAATGGAGATAGAGTTAGGATTTTTGAAGTCTTTACCTTGTCTTCTGGTTCTTCTTGCAGACTGGTTCCCTCCTCTGTACTGTGCTGGGGTCGCAAGGTTGGTGGATGTTTACGACGGATGGACCCACGGGATGAATCAGTAATACTTTGGATCTGAAAAAACAGGAAGCACAATATTGCAAGTGGAATTAATTTGGTTCAAAATAAGTTGGGTAGATGTAGCTTGATCACAGTTATGCAGTTACTCATGTTCCTTGGTATTTGTTAGTTTGTCGCATAAAATCCAAAAACCTTAATTTATCTTATTGGGATTTTATGTACTAACACAAAGTGGTGCAAGAATTGTGAACACTAAAGAAGAAACCATACATTGTTTTAAAATCAAAACGGAGAAAACTAAAAATGTTGGTATGTCTTTTTTTTTCCCACTGCAAGATTTTTTTTATTTTTTATAATTTACCTCTCTCTCCATCTCATTCTTTGTCAGATGCATTTGTTTAAGGATCTGCGATCTTTGTTCCATTACCAGCGTCTTCTCATAGGTGTAAGCTGAGATGTCATTGTCTACCTTTGATAGGGAAGACAGATGTGTTTAATGAGGATTATAATAATTTGTAAATGAATGAATGATGCAGAGATTAGGAAGCTTGAGTCCTAGACAAATGTCTCACCATTTCCACCACTTCAACAGCAGCATCAATGCGCAGGTGATAGAGGAAAGTGATGAGGTCTTTCTTCATCTGGATGCTGTTGTCATCCATTTGCGCCACAGTGAAAATGCGAATTTTGCACTTCCTCCATACCTGAGAGAAACAAACATTAACTTGTTCCATAAATATTTTGATTTAAACTCTGATGGATTAATTTTAGCCACACAGGAATTAAAGGCCACCTGAAGTAGAAAAATGTGCCGATTCTTACCTTATGTTGGCGTAGGAGGAAGGGCAGAAGCATCAGCAGGCCTCCGTCGTGGACAATCCACCACACATCTATGTGGCCTTCAGTGAAGCGCTCGCCATTGGATGGATAACTGGAGATATTCTTAGGAACCAGCAAGGCTAAACTAGCTATGGTTGTCTCCCTAACCACCTCTACAGACACAAAGAAGAAAAAAAGAAATGATGAAATATTTACACAATCTTTTATCAATTAAAGTTACTTAAATAAAACAGCTTATAACATAGCTAATTAGTCAACTTAACTTTCTAATATTACTTATTAATGCTGGTTATAAGTTACAAATCGCATAAAAAATGATCACACCTATTTAAAATAAGCATCTCTTTGAAATGAATGAATTAATCTAATATACTTAATAATGACCATAAACTTAGATTGGGTTTGCTGGTGATCATAACAAAGTAAAACCAGAAATAAAATAAAAAATATCTACATGTTTTTACATTCAAACTGCCTTTAAAATTTGTATTACAATATTTCATAAATTTATGTAAACTCAAATGTGTTTATCAAGTGGATTACATTTTAAACTGTTTAGTAACAACACCTGTGCTAATCTGTGTACATATGTCATTACAAGCGCCTTAAAGTCTTGTCTTACAGTACTTATAAAATATTAAAACCTATATTTTAATATGAGGAGTTTTATGTAGAGGGATAAAAGTTTTGTTGGTAGGCCAAACCACAGCATTATGCAGCTTTGAATCTCCTCCTGTTGTTGACTAGTATCTGTACTGTATGGTGGCTGGTTTAAAATTATTTTGTGAAATCTTTAAAACCCTCACCAGATTACTGATACAGTCTTTTTTAGAATGACTTCAATCAGCTCTTTCCATCTAAACATATTGTTCACTTTCACTTTGACAACTAGAAGCCTGGTAGATAGTTTCTCCTCAGTTTCCTTACCTATAAAGTTTTTAAACTGCTGGTAGCACTCGGGCTGCTTCCAGTTCTGAGGCCAGCTGACCATCACTGTGTTGTGCTTCATACCCCCAAGTCCTCCAACCTGGATTAGGTGTGACGTCCCATCTCTTATGTTTGAGGAAACGACCACCTGAGAGAAGCCTTTCACCTTCTCTGTCTCCATCATCTTATGCAAAGACTGCAAACAAAGACACACGTCTTGAAATTACAATTGATCAAGTGATCATGTATTTTAAAAGCTGCATATCTTTCAAAGGGATGTAAGATACCTGATCTGCCATTTGGGCCTCAGTATAACTATCTAGGAATGTTCCTTGAACAGAAGTTCCCACAATGGTTAAGCCTTTGCCTGCTTTAAGCTGATTGGTCAGAGAGAGTAGGCGAGGCTGCTCCACATTCTGTTCAGCATCCATGCTTACCAGC
Source organism: Orestias chungarensis (assembly GCA_032876305.1). Lineage (NCBI taxonomy): Eukaryota > Metazoa > Chordata > Actinopteri > Cyprinodontiformes > Cyprinodontidae > Orestias > Orestias chungarensis. The sequence goes on along the minus strand of JAVLVB010000779.1, from coordinate 2,457,981 downwards.
ACCAAAATCTGAGGCCTTTCAGCACAAATCAGAACAATTATCCACAGGAAAAAGCTAACTGGTTTCATGTTGTTCCATTTTTCTAGAAGCTTAAGCAAATATTATGATGGACCTCCAGTTTTTGGTGTGTGGCGGTCCATCCTCCAGCCTCATCAGAGCAAAACGTGCAGCACTGAGGGAAATTCCTCGTATGCCATCACCCCACTCCTTCTCAGCTCTATTTTACAGCATAGAAATAATTAGCAACAGATCTGTTTAAAGCACTTACTTAAATAAGCTGCTACAATCGTTCTACTCAAAACCATATTATTTTAAACAACAAAAAAATGTCCTTCTTATCTTGAATACTTTATACATCAACAATGAAATACGCACTGTCATAATGATTACTCACCCACAGAACTCAATATATTTGTAGATGCAGGTAGCGATACCCATGGCAACCATAGCATAATACCAGGAGCAGATGAACATGAGTGACAGACACAGACTCATACCCAGGAAAGACAGAGCCCTGTAGGCCAAAGATATTGGACTGTTTAATTAAATGTTGATCACTTTTCAAAGCCAAACATGATACTTTAGAATTACTGGCCCCAAATTGTATACTATCTTGAAGTCTGCCATATTTTTTAACATTATTATTTAACATAATAAAATCTTGGAGTTAAGGAAGAGATTAGCCCAAAGTTACGCAAAGAGGATAAAACATAACTTATAGCTAGCTGTGACAGGAAAGTTAAAGCAGCGTCATTGGCCAAATTAGAAACTACTTGCAGGTGTTGTTTGTCAGCATAAGGCTTATTATTTTTTGGAAAGTGTTTTTTAAAAACGTAGTTTGTTCATGTTTTTTTTTCAATGTAAACCAATGGATCTGTAAGTATTTACAACAGAACAAAACGTTTATGTGCTGATCAAATTAGTATTTTATATTTCCAATAACCAAGATTTTAGGTTTGTTTCAAAGTAATTTTTAGAGTCAGACAACATGTCAAGTGAAAGATGAAAGCAACATGAAAGACATGTCTTAAGAACAATGTCTTGGGAGCTATGTTGATATCAAGCAGTAAACACTGATCAGTTAAACCCAGACTGACTGTGTGGACAAAGGTTATACAGACTCAATCACTGAATCCCTCCCTGAATGTAAAGTACTCCGGTGACAAGCCTGTGCACATCAGACTAGCAACAGTTTTAAAATGCGGAGAACTACTATCAGACTTTTAAATAATTCTGTAGAGTGCTTGTTGGATAGGAGTTGTTCTCAGACAAGCTTGTTTCCCTGACTCTCTCCTCTTTATTAGATAAATTGTCATTTAAACCCCAACGTTATGAACTGAAATTCCAGTTGCAGCAAATATTTGTTCTAAGGTGAAGATAGGCAATTAGCTAGCCCCAGAGTGTTCACCGTATCATCATGTTTCTTTGAAACATTCGGCTGCAATCTTTATTGTTTTCTCCTTTTTTTCACTTTAAATTTAATCAAATTGATCAAATTTGTTAGGGGTAATCAATAGAGCTTTGGGCCTTTGCATTATTGAGTAATTGTAAGACTTTCTACTCTTACCAGTGAAAGAATTTGAAGCGAGGCCTCCAGTTTGGTGTCCTCAGCAGAGTCTGCAGGGCACAGGCAAGATTGACAAACATGTAGCACATCAAGAAAAACCTAAAGGCAAAACAAATAGTTAGAAATTAAAGAACAAAAGACAACGAGTAGCTGCAATTACTTTGTTTAACAGTTAATTCAAGCTGGTATTCTTACATGGAGAGAATAGGAGCAACTGAATCCAGGGAGGCAATGATGATGCCAATCTCGCAGATGCTAGCTGTTAGTAAGAGTGCCCAGGTTGGCTCGCCGTTGGCTTTACCATGTCCAAAAACCTGAAAGAAATATCAATAAAAGCAAAAAAACAAAAAAACACTCACAATGGTTAGGACTTTACATTTTTTTCTGTATACCAAGGGGGAGTAAACTGAGCCTTTAGAAGAATTTGTGTACAAACTCTGAGAAATGGGATGATGCCATCTCTTGAGATGGCTTGAAGAAGACGTGGCGCTCCTGTTAGACTTTGGAGTCCGGCACCACAGGTTGAGAAGAAAGAGCCAAACACGATTACCCAGGGTGAAGGCCATGCCAGCGTACCGATTACCAAGTTACCATTGACCCCTTCACCAAACCTGAGGAGTAAAGACAAAATCTCAGCTATCCTTTAATACTCAATGCATCCAAAGAGACTTTTCAAAACATTTGATGATCAAAATAAAGGTAAAAAAAGAGACTGTAACTCTTTAAACTAAAACAGTCAAACGCACTTGTCTCTTAGAACTACTCCTTCTATACAAGCACCAAAGAGAATCACACAAGACATATCTTTGGAGAAAAGGTTAAGGAACACAAAATGGAGGAGAAAATTTGTTTTAAAAATCTGTGTTCGTTTCACATCTTTCTTTCCTTTCTGTCATTGTTTGACCAATTAAGGATACAAACAATGGAGGTAGTAGTGATGGCTGCTATGGTACCAATTGGGATGGACTTCTGGGCATCGCGCAGATCACCAGAACGATTTGACCCAGCCATGATCCCTGTGATTCCAAGAAAAAAAGTCTTGAGAGCTTGCTTTAAGTTTTCAAGAGAAAAAAAATATTTGTCCAATATTTTTATTAAGCTATGTGTATTTGTAGCCCCAGAATTAAACAAACGTTCTCTCAGATATTTATTGATTTCAGCGTAATTTTCCTTTCTCTTTTGCTCAGATAGTTCCAACAAAGCCAACTTGGGTTGCTTGTACAATAGCCAATTGTAAATTTTTCATCAACGTAGAGGCAGCAAAAATAAGCTGTAAATGCAAAACTGAATAACTAGAAATGTAATATAGCTTTATAGTTGTTATAGAATTTTATTACGGACTGTAACAAAATATGTTTCCTAGATTACCTCCAGTAGACAGAGAGAGTTCGTAATAGCTTGATGTTTCTTACATGTTCCCAAACATTAAAGAAACAGGATTGGATATGAGCGACATACCTGTTAAAGTTCAACACTGGACTTTTCTCAAACTCTATTATCACCCTTCATAAAGAAAACTGGATTTAATCGCTTAATATCTGGTCTAATGCCTTACAGCTATTTTTGAAACCCACATTGCTCAACAGAGGTTTAACAACCACTTGCCACTTGCCACTTGCTTTCCAAGACCCTGTTAAGGACTATCCCAGGTAACCCACAAAGTCGGATTCTTCAACAGCTGGACTATGAGAAGGATTACAGGAGCCATGGCAGCCGCAAAAATCACACAATTAAACCATCAGTGTTTTGAGGAGAATCTGGCACCAGTGGCAGGGCAACAGGGGTTTACATAGAAATAAATTAGGTAAACTACTACACTAAGCTTTGTAATAGACACACCGTTAGTCCTCAGACTGCCTACTGCTCCTGTGCAGCACATGGTGACCAGATTAGGAAGGTTGTCTAAGTACTGCTTTCACCACCAGAGAATTTCATCAATCTAGGCCTGTAATTCCCCTCCGAAACTAAACATACCTTGGAATGGTCCGCCTGCTTCTATTGCTTCCCCACCCAAAAGTCCTTTGATGTTTGCCATAACAAGTATGAACTTCAGCCACAGCTCCCAAAATTTGCATGTGGAGGGAAGGCCCCCAAAATTTCAAGTCTAATTCCATAACCTTAAACTCCTACAGAACATCTCCTCGAGTGGCTTCTCCGTTCAAATTTATCACTCATTTGGGTTTACCAAGTCTGTCAGACAAGTATCCTATCCTCATATTTAGCTTCAAACAAAGTAGTGATCAATTGACAGCTCTATCCCATCTTCACCCCAGTGTCAAAGACATAATGCCACATGATAGAAGATAGATAAAAAAAACAAAAACAATCTTGACCTTTGGCCAAGGATAACTTATACCAAGAACAATAAAGTTTTTGAACATGTTGTTCGCTATAAATTCATGGGTATTACAATATATTATGAGTTAGACTTTTTGCACATCTAGTTCTAATTTGAAATCTCAGAGTGTAAATTTTGCCTAATTGTAACTGTAAATATGAGAAGTAGAGGAAGTCGAATTTCCAGAGTCACCTGTGACAGATGGGAAGTAAATCCCAACCAGCAGGGTGAAAAAGCTAGTAATGTCAGCCAGGACGTAGCGGTTGGCGTTGGTGGTTGGAATATCCGGATCCACGTTGGAGGAGATTCCACGCTTCTCCACGATCACACCTTTTTCCAGATAGTTCCCGAACAGGTTTTCTAAGAGAAGAATAGGAAGAAATAAGTCTGATGAGTCTGTAGAGTAATCAACAAACTGTGGTACCAATGTGTCATTTAACCAACCTGCAAGGATCCCACTGGTGACTCCAGGAATACCTTGTATCTCTGTGACGTTGTTTTTGATGAAATACTCATCACATGTAGCATTTAAGGAATCAGAGTCACAGAACGACCTCCACATTTTTGTAGTGACTGTCTCATTATCGATTTCAATAACTTTTGCACAGACGTCGTATGATTTAGAGAGAAGCGTTCGATTTCCAAGGAGACAAACTCTGCAAGGTAAGAAAGAGATAATAAAATGAAATTTCTAGTAGAAATAGTGACAGTAACAAAACAAGAGTCACTTACGGAAAAACTGGAGGCTCGAGGGCAGTCTTGATGATTCCACCATAAACAGCCAGAATAGATAGGATAACGCAGGCAAGGAAGACCAGCGCCAACTTATTGACATACTTGACCCCAACAAACACGACTATGGACATGAAGCTCAGCACGATGGTACCGTACACGCGCATATTATTGAGAAGAGCAATCTCTGCGTCTGGACCCTCCATACCCTCAATCTTAAATATGGCTGCTTGTGGAACAATATAAATCTGTAGGAGTTGAGAGAGGTAGAAAGGATATAAAAAAATAGAAAGAAACAAAATAAAAAGTGATACAAAAGTTCTATTTACATATGTGTACGCTTGGTGATATGTAAATGTTCTCTTACAGCCAATGAAAAAACAGATCTTTTCTGTGGTTTTACCTCAAATATTTATTAATAAAGTATATTAAGTGTTTTAAATATTTTGCATAGGTGGTTACTTCAAAATTTTTAAGTGATAGCCTCCACAACAAAAGGTAAACATTAGAAATCCAGTCGATCCCTGCTCCAAGACACCTGAATCAAATGAATTGCTCATTAACATGTCTCTGCAGGACTGAGTGACAGCTGGCCTGAAAACTGAGCTAATTGATTCAGGTGTGCAGGGACACTATCATAGAAAACGTTTCTTTACAAGTGATTACAAACCTGCTTTGTCAAAATTCCACAAAGCACTTCATCAAGTCAGTTTAGATAGACTCTAATCTTTATCAGTTTTTTTATTATTATTTATGCTGACTCATATCTGTTTTTGCTCTCTTCATCATGTGTGAAAGTGTTTGCCTGTCCCTCAGCACACGATCATAGGACTCAGTGTTTGGCACCAAGCATAAAAATGTGTATTTTGCTAATATTAATGCAGCAATGTATCCCTTGATTATTAATACATTATTACACTTAGATATTATGTCACAAAGTATAAATTATTGCTAAAAACATTTAAAGTACATCAAAATTTTGAATTTTGAAATAGGATCTACTCACCAGCAGAATTTCAATACAACCTAGTATGTACATAGCGCCAGCAAAGGTGGTTCCCAGGTAGAAGCAAATCCCGACAGCTCCACCAAACTCAGGCCCCAGGGAGCGAGAGATCATATAGTATGAACCACCAGCTGTGGGTCGCAAACAACAAAGAATTCAGTGTTCTGACCTTTGAAGTTTTTAAAATTCCCTAATATCCCACTATAACTCCAAAACATTTTATATCTGTTTAAATTTTGATCTCCAAAATCCACAACTTCACATTGTTTTGGCCATTAGACCGCCAACAGCTTTTTTCAGTTTTTTTTCTTGTTTTAGCTGAATTAGTCTTCCTATCAACTCTGACCCGCTTTCCTGTCAATAATGAAGAATGACATAATTGAAGCAAGATGCTACTGCCACCATGTTTCATGGTAGGGATGGTGTGTTTGGAATTATGCACATACAGAGTTATGCAGACTGGCCAGAAAATTACATTTTGGTCTCATCTGACCAGAAAATTTTCTTCCACTTGTTTGCTATATGCTGTTAAGGGGGTCTTGCTTCAGGTGGAGTTATTCGGGGTTTAGTATCCAAATGAGGGGGAAAATGGAATGGGAGCAGATGAAGTGGCGCGGGATCTGATTAGGATGCCTCCTGGACGCCTCCCTGGTAAGGTATTCCAGGCAAGTCCCACCGGGAGCAAGCCCAGGAACCACTGGATGGACTATGTTTCTGGGCTGGCCTGGGAATGTCTTGGGATTCCCACTGGACCATCTGGCCCAAAAGGGTGGGAAGAGGGAGAACAGCCTAAACAGGGTCTCCTTGCGACCCAAGAGACGGAACAGAATGGATGGATGGACAACTGATAATTCTCCTGTCAAATGATTATTCCAATCCATTTGCTATATTAATAAACAAATTCTTGATTCTCTGATTAAAACTCTTCTTCAATCTATGTCCAGTTCCAGCTAAAAATAACCTGAATTAATATTTGATAATATCCCTAAGTAATAAACTATAATCATTGTTTTTATGTGACAAAATGTTTAAAAGAGATGCATGAAGATCGGCCCTTACCTGGTACAACCCCATTTGTTGCTATGGCACTCATAGAGATGGCTGTGAGCATTGTCTAGAAAACAGCAACGGTGAAAAAATAACTGATTTGTTTTATTTGATCCTTTCGTACAGCTTTAACTTTTGTTTTTAATCATCATATTAAAAAGTTAAAACCTTTGTTGAGTCTCTTTTTACAAATAATGTGTCCTATTAGCGCTTGGATTCCTTTATATGTAGATCTGAATGTCAAGACATTTTGTCAAGATTTAATTTCTTCAGCACGTGTATACTGAACTATGATCGAGTACAATGGAAAAGGACATCTGTGGATTTAGTTTACTGCTGTATTTTTATGGATTGAAAAAAGTTTTTCTCTCGTGTAAGTTGGTTTTATAAGAGAGAACATCTCCATCATACAACAGATGTAACACAGCATGAACATCTGCATCTTAACACACCGTAGAACAGCACATAAAGACGATTATGAACGACCCAAAGACTCCTCCAATCCCGACCATCCATGTCATCCGGAGGAACAGAATCACTCCAAAAATATTCTGGATGCAAGGCAAGTAGACTCCCATCAGAGTGCCCAGCTGGGGGGCCTGGAAAGCACAAACCAGAACAACAGGGAACAATAAAGAGTTAAGGGGTTTCAGGTGTTGCATTATATACATCTAACAGTTCACAAAGGACACGCTCCTCTGATTCTTTTTCCAGCTGAGCTGCAAGGATCCTTTAAGACATGTTGACAGAACCTGGTACTAATGTTGGCAAATATTTTAATAGATTTTTGTAACTTCTTTGTTGTTTTGTTCTCATGTGTTGTGAAAATATGAAATATGGACAATTCAAGTATGACATTGTGTTTACATAAATGTAAATCTGGTTGGTCATTATGACAGAACATATTTTACATGGACAAACAAGCTTTTTGTAAATCAGCTTATAAGTTGTTTTTACAGCTGAACGTTGTTTTTTTTACTTTCAAGTGACATATTTAAAAATGGTCCGGATCTGTTCTATGTTTTGCCACCGTTGAATTCAGCTGTCCGGTTAAGAAATACTTGGTTGCGGTTTTGACTACTTTGCGGTTTATACTTAGATTTAAAGCACATAACTCATAAAAACTTCTTTGAGCTTGTTTCATGGTATGCAACAGCTTTGATTTCACTGTTTAATGGATCAGTTTAGATAAAAATGGGCATCATTTCGATTATTTGTCAGTCCTAATATGAGTGAAAGAAGTGGAGCTACTCAAGGCTTTTATTCAGTTTTCTGTGCTTTAAAAAATAAATTATATAATATCTCTTACTGTATGACTGCTTATGACATCATGTGACACTACTGAGTGTGTCCATAATATCACTGAGTAGTCTTGCTCCTATACACACTTTAATTAATTGTCAGGTGTCTACTTTACATAATTAAAAAACCTATTCAGTCTGTGTTCTCTAGATTAAAACAGAATGAGTGCAGATACTGTTGACTAATTAAAAACAGGAGTAAAGACAATACCCACAAGTTTATGTTTTATGTGATACTCAAACTTTATTAGAACCCATAATGCCAGAAATCTGAGTACAAACAATATGTTATTATTTCTACCATTATTTGAGATCCGTTCAATAATTGACTGCATATCAAATGGGTATGACAGCAAATACATATAAGAGTTACCTTAAAAGACATCAAAATTTAAAGGAAAACATAAATTTTGCATTCACGGAAATATTACTGAGGTGTTCTACCTTTACAGGTTTTTTGGACGGCCGAGCCCCCTCCTCATTATTCTCAGCCTCTTCATGTTCTTTGCTGCCAGTCGGCAGGTTTGAGTAGTTGGCCAGAGAGCTGAGAAGAGAGGAGACCATTGGACTGGTATCAATCTCCTCCTACAGCACAAACAAAGTAACACATGTGTAAAAGTATTAATTTTACATGAATTACTATTAGCTGTTACTGAAGGCGGCCCCCACCTCAAACAAAGCCATGCTCTTGCTGTCGTACTGTTGGCTCTTTTCCATATCAGAAGTGGCAGTGCTGTTAATGAAAGGACTGCTCTCTTTGGGCTGTCCATCACCTGAAACATTGAAACATCAACCTTGAGTTTTGTATTTTCTTCATATGTTAAGGGCATCAAGTCAGACACAGCAATCATAAGTATTAGCGGAGTTTCAAGTAGGGAAGAAATAGTATACAGTTAACAACAAAACAATAATTGTTACAACCAAGATATCCTGAAAATCATGTTATGATCAAACCTTGATATAAAATGGTCTACAACATCAAAAAATCACAACAAGTGCCACTGCTGTTAGCCTCATTTTCTTGTTTAGGAATAGGAAACTGAGGCTACAGTTCCAACAGATCGACCAAAATATGACAGTTAGAAATTCAAATAAGTTAGCAGACCCAGTGAATCTTAATTGTAGTTGCAACACTGAGATGCTATGGTCAGAATATAAACTGAACATGAAGGCATGTTTGGTCTATATGGTGCTTATTTAGTAGAGCTACATTCAAATGCCACAGCCTTTCTGAGCTCTGATTATGAACATGTCCATCACTTTATGACAACAGTGGACTAATCTTATGATCGCTTCTTCTAGGAGCTAAATTTACACTGCCACAGACTTCAAATCATCACAAAGTAGTTTGCCGAACAAGACAATGTGCTCACTGTACACCTATGATCTCATCAGTCACAAGATCACAGACCAGTAGAGCAGCTTTGGGATGTTATTCCTGTAAAGGATGTGCATCCAGCAAATATGCAGCAACTACGTAACATTGAATGCTGTCAGGTCTGTATGTAAAGAAATCCATGAAGACTTTCTGAAAAGGTGTCTAATCTATACTCTGAATAATTGAATTATTTAAGAAAGTAAATTGGCATGCAAACATACACACACACACAAGTTATGTTTCTGTGGGAATTTCCATTGACTTTCATTCATCCATTTCATTAATTTTTATAGCCTAACCCTGACCCTAATCCTAAACCTAACCATTACAAGCCCATGCTTAACCCTAAATCTAACCCTAACAAAATTCAAATCAAAGTCATACATAAAAAAAAATATGTTTGACTATGAAAAACATTAAGAATCCCAAATATCAGGTAAATATTGAAAGACAAAACATTCTACCTCAGTTTTTAAAGCATTGGCATGTTATCCATGAAAGCCATTTGACATTTTGTATTTGAGTAACATCTGGCTGCTCACAGCAGCAAAGCCAATTCACCTCTTCCATTTCCAAAGCGGTATAATACGCTAATCTCTAAAGTAAAAAGGAAAGACACATGCCAGCCAAACTGCTCTGATGCAGCTGGTAATCCGTTGAACCATGGGTGATTCAATAAAACACGAACTGTCTGTCTAACCTTTTTTTTCTGTTTAGAAAACATCTTGAACTCTATTACCATTTTTTGCATTTAGGTCAGATTTTTTTCTTTTTACCTGCAAGTGAGGAAGAATTATGACCACTGATTTTTATTTTTGGAACAATCCTTTTTTTTTTTGTTTACAAGTGGGTTGTAATCCCACAGAGCACTGCTTTGCTTTTTAGATCTGCATTTTATCCTCCTTTCTGCACTTCGCTTTGAATAAAATCTGCTTTTAAAAGAATGCAACTTGACAATGCTTTATTAAATGCCTTTGTGATTGCATGACATGAAACACTTTTTTCTCTACCTTTTTGGAGCTGAAGCATCAATGAGTGAGAGGGATTTTGTTTCTATTTCTGGGGTTTACTGCTTTTTCTGATGCTCAGGTTCAGATCTTATCCTTAAGTGTACGTCTCTCTTTACTTTTCAGAAATTGAAACAATTCAGAAAGACCTTAAGAAAGGGAGAGGCTGATATAGCTTACAGACATGTCAAAATGTCATTATAAAATCAGTCACCTGTATTTAAACAATTGTAGATGACAATTATTTGCCCTGCATTACTCAAAACAGTTTGTTGTATTTATAAAGCAAAAAGCTTTTGGGACTCACTGTTGAGTGGAAATGCTTCAGATTGCTGAGCATCACAGGTTTTTACATTAAGTCCTCGCATAAAAAAAGCCTCAGCTTTTTTTTTATAGAGATAATACAACGATAAAACAGACCAATTCCCATCAGCTTTCTAATCTGATATCAAAAAGTTGGATGTTGGTGTGCGTGAGAGAGAGACAACTAAATCTAATGTGGTTTTCTAAATGCCTTTTTTTATCCCTTGCTATTGTTCAAGCATAACTCATCAAAATAATTATTTTTGACCAGAACTTTGGATGATTTGTACAAAGTGGTGAACTCATGATATCAGACACACATAAAAAATATGTTTTAATTATAAATTTCCTATAGAAATTAAAACTCTGTCAAAATTTAAAAAGGCAGATTCTCAAAATGTTGAAACCGATCAGTGGAACCCATAGAGTAAATGAATATAAGTCACATATATACATATATTTTAGATCAAAGTGTGACTTTAAGGCTTATAATGAATCTAAACCCTTCTTAGTAGACTGTGCCAAGATGTGAGAATACATACAATGTTTCTAAAAATATATAGGAGTTATAAATAATTTGTTGATCAGTAACAAGTTGTCATACATTGTAACTGAAGGATAATTGAGGATTAATCTGTTTTATTCTGGGCTTCAGACTAGTGCAAGAAATCAGGGGTTCAAATCCTGGAGTGTTCTTGAATTGAGTCAGCAAGTTTTTCATGTGGATGCTTGAGTTCTCTCTGAGTACTCTGGGTTTCTCCAACAGTCCAAAAACATGACTGCAATGTTATGGGTGTACCCTGAATCTCACGTACGCACTGCTGGAGATAGACACCCGCATCTCCCAGAGCCTTCAAGAAATAGAAGATATAGACAGTAAAGGGATGGATTTTGTATTATTCTTTACTCTATCCTAACTATTCCAATTAGTCTCATTTAAAAATAAAAATATACCTACTAATAAGACTTGTTTGTCATTTTTAAAGCACCTTTGAAAAGTTGCAGACAAAGGTTTTAGTAGGCACACATTTTGGTACTACTTCTTAATTCTGTAATGCAATATTTTAGTATTAAATGTTTTATTTTTATTGTCTTTACGTGAAATCAGAAATAAAGGCCTATAAATATTGTTTTTTGTATAATTAATTTATTCTGCCTTTACATAACTCTTCATCATGTCAGAGAACCCCAAACCACTACTTTGAATTTGACTGTTCAGCAAATAGATGAGAATGATCGGCTGAATTCCTTTCAAAACATAATATAATAGTTGATGTTAACATGAGCGACATCAGCTGTGGTTAGAAATATTGTTTTGAAGTTTTAACCTTAATGACAGTTTTACCTGAATACAGTTTCCTACACAAGTTTTCTTGATATATTTGTAAAATATACAGGGACATTCTACTAGGATGAAGAATTTTGTGTTCTGTCTAAGGGCTTCAACATTTTTTTATGTTTGAATTATCCCTTCAGAAGTCCAAGCTTTTCCTTTAGGGCCTCAAAGTTCCCAGATAATTTGAAATTCTTTGTGCAGCAGACGTTTGAGTTTTATTAAAATATAAGCATATGGGTTGGATTGAATGGGTTTTAGTCACAGACAAACATGTCTGCATTTTAGACCTCTCCCAGTGCAGGATGTTTTGTCCACAGAATAAAACAATTTTCAAATGAAAGCATTTTAAATGAATTATTGCATAAAAAATAAATTACATCTATGAATCTTTAAAGGGCTAAACTGAGCCAAATGTGCAATTTAAAATAAAGCAAAAAACTACAGTTTGTCACAATTCGCTTTTAAGCTGGACCCAATAGCAGGCAGTATGACTCGAAAGGACTTGAAACTGGCTGGAAAGTACAGAAAAATTAGAGGTATAAATAATGGTTTGATCACTGACAGGAGACAGGTGGGTGATTGGAAACAGGGTGTATCTGTGAAGGATGAAAAGACAAGCAGGCAGAGGGATGCAGACTAAAAAACAAGCGAAGGAGAACACAGGAGGAAAAACTAAGAAAACTAAATACAAGTTTCAAGTAAACAAGGTTATACTTTTGTTAAATGTGTTAATCTGAACGCAGTTGGGATGTTATCTGGAAATTCACTTGAACGTGTCTTTGAAAACACAACTAGACAAGACAAAACTGTTTCTTTTGCATTAAAAGTTGCTTTGTCTAACTGCAGGCATTGCAATGTTTATTACTAACATTTGCCCTGAACTACTATAAGGATTTCAGGCCCTGCAGAAGTCCTTTCTTACTTTTAAAGAAAGTAATTTAGTCTTACATTTGTGGCCATGCTAACTTAACTTCAATTATCAAAGGATTTTAGTTTGAGCTCATGAAAAAACACGAAGATTGCTGAAGACTTATACAAGTATTTTTTCTTTCTGCTGTTGCATACTAGAGAAATACTAAACTCTCCACATTCAACGCTTCATGTAATGAAATAAAAAAGAAACATTTGTATTTTCTGTTAAACAACAACAACAAAAATTCTACAAAGGTGTTAAAAAACATGAAAAAAACAGCGTGTTTATGAAAAGCATTAAATTTGATTCCATATATCTTGTAAAAGAGATACAATTTACAACATCAAAGTGAAACGTGATTAAATACATGCTATGGAATTTAGTACCCATTCCCGGTCCATCACCACAAATGTGGTGTTGGGTTGTGGACTTGTGATCTGGATGTCTGATTGCTCCCAGAGCCTCCAAGACTTAGTCTGATTACCTGCTTCAGAGGTAATCAAAAATCCAAAGAACATGATGTTGTTTTTCTGTCCATCTTTGAAGTGCCTTATATCTTCTGCTGCCTTTTGCATGTAAGAAACATGTGCATTAACCATCACAGACAACTTAAACTTCTCTCCTCAGGTACAAGATGCTGACAATCACAACAACCTTTAAAAAATCCCAAATAACTCCCAAATTTTTCTTACATGCAAAACAAGCAAGTCAGAGTAGGAAGATAGGGAGAGCTAAATACCTATGAGAAAACTTGGGATGAAGATTGACTCCAACTATATAGCCAGAATAACAGAAATGGTTTAGTCAACATCCATGTGTCACTATGGCCCAGTCAAAGTTCAGATTTGAATCCTCTCATAAACCAATCTCAGAAAGTTAATTGTCGAAGAAAAGCTATATGACAGAAATGGGCATCTCCAGTCCTTTAAGGCTGGTCTTCCAGCTGTTAGATGTGGTTCTGCTTCAATACACCTGAGTCGAATAATCAGATAATTGGAGCGATAATCAACAAGCAATAATCAAACCATGACTCTGGGTAACTTGACAGTATACTGAAGAGGTTATTCAACCATTTGATTTAGGTACATATGCTAGACAGCAGTACTGTCTAGCACTTTCTATAGGTGTGCTGTTCATGTATGAAATTGGTAAGAAGAGATCAGCTGATAAAGAGGATTTTGCTGCAGAAGATGAAGTGTTTGTACTGATGCCATGGCTGCTGTTCGACCGCGTCATGCAGATGAAAGGCAGTCCAGGGTGGAGATTTGTACCCTTGATCTGACATGGTTATTAAAAAATGGACAGTTCATAGCAGCTTTTTTTTAAAGCTTAATGGGACACAGGCTTATGGGGATTATGCAGCAGATGCTCGAGTCCGTAGAGGAACACAGAAGTGAACTTCTTCACCTGAGCGAAAAGCACCAATTAGCTTCTCGAAAGCAACACTATCAGTAATTTTCACCTCGCCTGCTCTGACCAGGAATTAAGTCTAATTCCATGAACTGATTTGTTTAATTTAATTTCATCATTTCACTCACTTTTTGCTGCCTGTTTGGGCTTGTCATTCTCTCTTGGGAAACACAGGCACAAAGCTGTCTGCCATAAACGGACCAAGAAAAGAATGCTTTCTGGAGCCAGCTGAAGCTTTTCATTGCCAAATAACGCTATGAACTTGATTTTATGTCGTAATTACACATTCAAGAAGCTAAACCTCAATCTTCAATAAATAACCCAATACTTTTAGAGCTATGTACTAGTAAAATACAGGCTTTTAAAACAAAGACATTAAAACTTGTGAAAAAGGATAATTTTATTATTATTTATTGTATGTATTGTATTAGAAAAAAATAATATCAATGTATTTTAACCACTTTAAACAAAATGCGATACATTACATGCGATACAATTAAAACTTAGTCAGGATTTGCATGTAAATCAGGCCCAAGAGATTTACAGTAGATAACAATTATACCATCTATAAGTTTCTTTTTAAATATAAATTAGATTTGTCACTTATAAAACATTCCTTCATTTTGTTTTCTGTCAATTAGTGACGCTAGTGAGGAGAAGAAGTAATGGACCCGGTCTCCCAAGGACGAGTGCAGAAAAGTAAGTGTGTGTTTGTGTGAGCACAAATGCGTTTGGCTTTTGCCCATGCATGTAGGTGTAGGGGTGAACATGCATGTGTGGGCAAGGCGAGGCTGGCCTGGTTGGGTGACTGACCCCTGGCCTGAAAAAAACCTCCCATTCTGGCCCTGGTGAGAAAACATGAATTGCTCACAGACACACTGAAGTAACATTGATTCGCTACTACTAGCTTGAGGAATAGTTAATTTCTTTTTTGTATTTTATTTATAAAGGACAATTTAAAAGCAGACTAAACAAAGCATCAAACAGACGGAGATATTTTAAGTTAATAGTTATTTTCAGTACTGAATCTTCTCTGTTGAGTTAAAACTTGTTTTTAATCTGTCACAATTTAACATGGTTATCGGATACATGTATCAATTGCTTTGAAAATTGTGTAATCTGTGAGTTGTTTTATATTGTAATTTTGATTCAAGCTGAATTTATTTTATTGCCACTTTCCTTTAAAGTTTCTGTGAATCGTTAATATCTTTCAATGACTGACAATTTCCAAATTGTAAAACAGATGTAGAGTGAACTGACCATAAAAGCAGGTAATGTCTCAAGGTTTCAGTGTAGGTGGATTCATATTCATCAACAGGTCCGTTGTTTGTTTCAGTTTGGATATAGGTGATAAAATATAAATAGGCTGCAGTTAAAGTAAAAATAATAATGATGTGTGTTTATTTTACAATACATTTTGTTATATTGACACAGTTAGTTAACTTCAGTCAAATGTAGATTGTAGTTTCATATAACTTCAGTAATGTTTTAAAATTATTTAAAATTATTTAAAAATGTTTTTGTTTTGTCGTTTTCTTAACTTCTATTGCATCTAGTTTTTCCCTTTGGATTGCAATGGGTGTTCTGCAGAGACTATAGCATTAATATAAAGACAGAAACGCCACAAAAAATCGGCTGCTGGCGTTTACATTTGCTGGAACTTTTTGTACTTGGACTTTTTTTAATTGAGATGCGTCATAGGTTATTTTTGTGGAAGGCCTTAAATTTGACTGGCTTCATACACTACGATTTGCAGCACCTAATCTTTCACAACACGGTTACCATAAGTCTCTAGTCATAAGTCTCTTGTCACACAACTAGATCAGCTTCAGAGAAAAAACTTGTGTGATATAAAACATAATTTGTGAAAAAAATCTCTACCTTATGACTATTTCTATTTTTATATGTATTATTTTAATGTTTTTATGGTAAACCTCTGTGACCACTCTACCGTTTTCAATACATTGAAGCATACAGATGTTCTTTGAGCCTCTGTAATTGCTGGCCACAACCTATAATCAAATAATAAACCTAGGGTTATGCAAATCTGTCAGGTGGACAATCTTCATTAATGTATGGGCAATCAGACAGATTGATTCAGATAAAACACCAGTGGATGAGCTGACAACATCTGGCGAGCCGATTAAATCCATCTCAGTGACGGCAGATGTGTCAGACTTAAGTTCAGCGAGGCAAGTCAACATTTCCTTCTTCAGAGCGACACATTTAACAAAACACGGACAACAGTGTAGTTAAAGCTAAACGATTAGCGGATTATATTTCACTCTATAGAAACTGAGGTTTAATCCCTCTTATAAATTCTATTAAAGTTTATCTTTTCCTTTAATATAAATACATTTTTAGCATGTTTAATAGATTGAAGTGGAGAAAATGTGTTTCCTAATCTGTGACAGATTTTCTTTTCTTTTTGTATTAAGCCACTCTTTAAATTAAGCCATCCTCAAATCACAAATCCCTACTTTTAATCCACAGTTTTAGGCATTTTTAGGTTTATTATGAATCTTGTTTACATTTTTGGAGTCATTAGGAAAATGATTAACTCAGTAGCCACCTCGTCTGTTTTGTCTTCCTTGTATCCCCACTGAATGCTGTAGATGAGGACCTCCAGAACTGGGACCCTCCAATAATGAAGAAGGATTGATAAATGTATTTTTTTTTAATATATTTGTCCCTGTATTTTTAAACTGAATAGTTAATTTTGTTTTAGTGACTTGAATTAATTAAATAAAATAAGAAATAAATTATATTTTATCTTAGGGGCTTTTATTTTCTCTAGATATTAATGTAATTAGTAACTATTTTTACTTTATTTGATATGTCTAGTTTTATTGATTAGACCAAATTTTTTGATTGGAGATAATAAAATGCATCTATTATTCATTTGATTTCCTTATTTAACTGATTTATGTGTTTCGCTTTAATAGCCAGTTTAAATTATTGCTATAGTAATTGTATTTATGTTAGAATCCAGTAATCTCCAGCCGCATCAAGTCAGGTCTTATCCGTGTTAGGAAACTGTCCTATCAAAACCAAAGAATACTTCCTTCGGTTGGTAAACAAGGGTGTTTATCTTTATCACTGGTTTGGTTTTACTCTATATTTACACAATCCTGGAACACCAGTACCATTTTAAATGAGTTTCAATTAACTAAACTATGGTAGTGATCAACGCTATTTGAGCGTTGATCACAGAAAACAGCAGTTTTGGTTTGTTTAAAAAACATACTTTATGCATTTGCATAATTTTCTTTGAAATAAAAAGCGGCGTTACATATTGAAGCCCATTGCTTTTCAAGAGTGTTGAGGTTATCATCCATAAATTTGGAGTCACAGAGATTTCACCAGGTGCTGAGAGCTTTTTAAGAACCGGATAAGGTCCAAAAAAATTCCTGGTAAGTTTCGTCAGAATACCTGGTTCTTTTACTCAGTTAAACTACGTGAGGGAACACCCTGTGCAAAGTTACTTGGAGTTTTACAGAATAAAAGTGAATGTACTACTCCTGTTCTATGTGTAATATGACACAGACCGAATAATCTTCAAGGAACAATAGAAAAAAAATAAGTAGGTGTTTAAGCCAGAAGTTACTAATGGTTACATGTATGAGTTATGTTTAACATTAGTAGTAATGATAACATCTGATTCTTTTGTTTGGTAAAGAAGAAAGATTTTGAGCAGTACCAAATTGACTCAGTTTTATATTTCTAGGGTTGTCTCTTCTTAGCAGTGCTTAGTTTGTCTTTGTTGTTGATCAAGGTTTTTTTTATCCAAAGGGGAAAACAGAAACATATAAGTAACCTTCACGAATTTTCCTGCTTAGATTTTAACTAGATGTTCTGCATTCTTCTGATTGGTCTCATCTGGTTTTAATGTCACCAATTACACCTCAACAATATTTAAACTCCATGGTTTTCATAGTTCACTGCTGACGTCTCCCATTATACTGTTGCTGGTTTCATGCTCCTTTATGCCATTTCTATAATAAAATCCCCTCAGCACTGTTGTTCTTCTGCTAATCTGTTTTCCTTTGGGTCTCAACCACAATATATAATGAACCTATATAGACAGTCTAAAGAACCCTATCTTTAATAAAACAATATTTAAGGACGACTCCTTGGAACCAATGTATAAATAAAGTGAATATAAATGAAGTACATACTGAATGATGACTAAAGGCTTTTGCACCAAGCAATGTTTTCAGAATTACTTTCTGAGATCGGTTTGCATCGTTGCACTCAGACTGCATAGAATAACTGCAACATTTCACTCTTTGTTACCTCAAACCTGTACAGACTTTGGATGATTATTAAAAGTCTATTTTAGTTCAAAGCTGAAACTGTGTTTTACTCAGGCTGGCAATAACAAATTGTTTCAGAATCAGGCCTTCATAAGAAGTCAAGTACATACGTCTTGAGAGGTCCTCAAAAGTCAATTGTACTACAGTAATTGTTAATAAACACCTCAGACACCTTTTGGCAATTTTCCAATTCCTAAAACGAAACTACAGGCACAAAATCACCATGAGTGCATTTCTCTGTTCCAGTGGAGTCTGTTGGCCTTTAAATCAGTGATAAGATCGCTAATTTAATTTAATTTAGTAATCTACTGCTGTTGGTAAGCTTTAAAATTTTCTGTATGCCTTATAAGATTTTAAAAATTGGTCATAGCTCATTAATAACAGATTGATGCAGAGGTCAAATGTTAAATTAATTAAGCATCAAGAGAGAGAATAAAATCTCTGCACAAGATGATCAGATGAAAGTTGTAAATGCAATGGTGCGTTAAAAATTACATAGGTGTTTTATGATGTAGGTTAAGTCTTCACTACAGTAATATTTAAATCAACGATTCTCTGTGCTGATTTAAATTATACCAAAAAAACAGTTTAAAGCTTAATTTTTATGGATTCATGAACTAAAAGCTGAAAGCGAACTCCAACTCTTGTCTATGGGTCCTAGAATGGAGTGTTTCCTAACTTATCCACATATGACACACAAATAACTTTTACTGCTCAATCTGATACACTCAGGGTCATAGAGACTATGAGACAGTAAGTTTTTTTTTCACTCACCTTGGCTGGTGGCTCCCCCCTCTCCCTCCTCATAATCAGTCATGTTGTTCTCCATCCCTTCTCCTCAGCAGCCAGAAAAAAACCTCTGTGCAGGTTGGAGCCAAAGATGAGTCGTCCCTACGTATTTCTTCCTTACGTACTACCAATTTTATTTTTTCAATTAATACCCTTGCAAAACAGAAAGCTACAACTTTTTAGTTTTTAACTGGCCTGGCTTTCTCTGTCTCATCGAGAGGAGTCCAGAACAACTGAGTGATGCTGCAGCGGAGAGTGGATAGCGGTACAGCCTCTGCAAGCCATTCATTTCCCGCTCAGTTTAAGCCTGGTGTCTGCATTTGTGTATTCAAAAGGTTTTTTTTTATCCCCCCCCCCCTACCCCCCCACCCCCCTCTCTCTCTCTTTCT
>JAVLVB010000779.1:2422297-2438049 GCA_032876305.1 Orestias chungarensis | reverse complement strand
ATTGCAACCTTTCTCCAATGTACTCGTCTTCGTGGTCATGGCCCATTATTTGCAGCCTACCTGGAGGCTACACTTTATAACAAAGTGAACTTAACTCTCACTGATACCCCCTGCACTGAGTGAATTGTACCAGATGACTTTTGAACCCCCAGAGTGCGTGGGAGCCACTTTTCCTACATTTCTTATTTATTTAAAGCTACTTTAAAGCATTGCATTATTAATGCATTTAGAGAGCATTATTGCAAAACTAAACAATTTTAAACAGAATTAATTTAATATATATGGATTACTTTTTATGTGTTTTTTATGTGCTTATTTTATGCCTGCAAAAATTCTCCATTATAACACCGCAATATTACTTTACAGTGGAAAACTAATGAATAAATATGTCAGAGAAAATGTTTACAGTGATCTGAAATAAAATAAAGATAAAACAGCGAAAACAGAATTAATATTTATGTTTTTGCTTGGGTTGTGTCATGTGTCAAAAACATTATATGCTTAAGTAGAATTTGAAAAAAAAAGAGACAAATTTTCCCAAGTAAAAGTAAAAACCTACAGGTTTGAAATGCACTGAAGTGCAAAACAAAACAAAAAATATTTTAACCTTTTATGAGACAAACTAGTTATTGATAAATCTAAAAAAACAAAACAGAACAAACAAACAAAAAACAATAACAGTGCATTAGCTTTATTCTTTAAATGTTAAACCACTGGTTGCATGAGCGGTAGGATACTTTTGTAGAGCTTTGGCACTCTGTTGTAGACACCAAACTTGTAAATAACAGGAATGGTTTTAATTAAAATTGTTTACAATTGAAGCAATATAACTTTAGACTTGTATTAACATGGAAACTTCATACATAATCAAATCTTTTTCTTTTTTATTGGACACTATCAATTTCTTACAAACTATCTCTTTTCTTTTTTTATTATGCCTCATTGGAAATCTGGTTCTTAAAGTTTCCTGAACCAAGACGTACCTACGTATTTGGGTCTGAATACGAATCCTGCAGTGCTAAAGGCCTCTTAAAGGCAGCCAATGCTAGCAGGCATGTGGTGAGTGCCAGGGCTAGATTGAAAAAAGGTAGGAAAGGTTTCAGGACATCTATTGTGTTAGTTAGATTGGCCAGGTAGGACTTAAGATCCATGGGGGTTTCTTGAGCATTGACAAGCTTGATGTTGTAAGATAAGTCCTCCTCCACTGAAGAAAGAGATTTGTCCATTGGAAATATCATTCGTTACTGCTTCAGATTGCTACCAATGAATAAAAAACCTGATACTAAACCAAATATGAATTTAAAGATTTCCCACCTAATGCATATCCATTCTAATACCGTAAAAGAACATTTAGGACTTAAATTTTTTTTTGTGGTTGCAGAAATTAACTTGGCCTTCAGTTTTGTAATCATTTAGTATTCAATGGGTAATTTACACATTAAATCACTTCCAACCTTCTGAAATTAGGTAGAATAATAGGATAGCGATTAGTTTTGAATCAACAAGCAACATTCTAAAAATCTTTTTAAATACTCTTTCAAGAGCATCTATTAAAAGGGGAAGATTTGGGGTTCAGTATAATTGTGGGCACTACCTCACACTAGCTAGAGAAGCAATCTCACCGGGAGAGAAGCTACAAAACAAAACAAAAAAACATCTAAAGGCTTTATATGCAAACATACAGTAGAGAGATTCAGTCTCCTCCTCTCATATACATGTATTCATGTACACACAAACTACAATATCTATTAATTTCTATTATTTCAACATTAAAGTTACTTTGTTAAGAAAATTAGGTGTTGTTGTACTTACATTGGAATTTTTTGTGCATTGCACTTGACTGTAATGCTTCCCTCACCTTGTTCTCTCATGAGAATGGAATTTCACCTTGTCTTGTTCCGTCTGAAGAGCTTTGGATTTGGATGCTGTTTTGGTAAATAGTTTTGCTGTATTGTATTTGTAAGCTTTGTATTTGTAAATCAAATGATTGCTTTGTTTTGTTTTTGGCCTAGACTAATTAGGGATTATTATTTCAGTATTGGTCACATCTACATAGGACTGAATCTTCTTTTTTTTTATGTCTTTTGATATGTTTTGAAAGCCCTTCAAAAACATTTGGTTTAGAGTTATTTATTTGTAAAATCACCTTAAGAGAAGGATTATTTAAATTGAATTTAAAGAGCTTTACAGAAAAAGTCAATTGTAGGTAGCATGTCAGAGGCATGAGAACATCCAGTATCATTTTCGCACATTTTCTGGACTGGAGATGAAAGTTTGACAAACAGTTTTTTAAAGCAAAATAAAAACATTTTTCTGCAGCCCGGTTACTGTCACCTAGTTTAGCCACTTTCATGACATCAACAACGAAACTGAAGGCTAATTTAAAAAGTTGTAGGTGGTTTTAAATATGATTTTAATAATGTTGGTTATTTATGTTGGTTTTGTAACTCAGAATCTTACATTAAATTGGACAAAATAAGAAAAAAAAACATTAATAGACATACCAATGTGCTTCTTTGCTATACATTGGCTGTGATATGTTCCCCATTCATTGCTATGGAAGGTAGCAAAATAAAATCAAGAACTGTGTAGATAAAAGCTAATTAAGGGTTAAGATGCACTCAAAGCTATTACTTAAGATAAATGGAAAAATTGATTAATAAATTTAAAATAACAAAAAAAAATTCTTTGGTCAGTTTTGAGTGCTGAACCTCTCTCTCTCTGTTGTCCTGGAAAACTTTGCTATAATTTGAACATTATACTAAAGATGCGGCAGTTTGGGCACCACAAACATTAAGCGTTCATGTTAAAATAACTCACTGCCCCGTCAGTGAGCGAGGGTTGCTGGCTGCACTTTGATTGGCAGAAAGCCTGAGAGCCACCTTCATCTAGGCCAAGCGGCTTTAGTTCTTATTCTCAGGCTCCTCCCTCCTCGCCCGCTGCTGCTACACATGTGCCCCCGACTACCAGGACTGTAAAAACTCAATCACCCTGCTTGTTGGTTTACAAAAGCATCCAGGTGAATGCTGTTTTTAATATTTGTTTCTTCTAAATTACGTGAAAAAGAGAAAAAATAATACATGTCCATGCACTTGAACAAACCCACTAATAACCTGAAGTGAACTTCCTGGTTGCCTAATCCTGCAGATTAAGGTCGTGGAGTGCTGGGATAAAATCCCTTTCTTTTTTTTTCTGATTCAGCTCATATCTCAATGCTTTTACTCTACTCCAATGTTTGTTAAGTGTTAAACATCTCAATGATGACTTGGTTTAGAAAAGATCCCAAAATCTAATTTTCCTCACAAGAAAGAACCATCAGTCCACAGCATGTTGTTTACTCACTTGGGTTAAAAACTCTGTGTGGTGCCATTGCCACCTATAGATGCAATGGCAGAACCACATCAATCAACAACACTAAAACTTTACAACAGCACAATAACTGTTAACTGCGTTAGGCAATGTTGTTGATGTTTTCTTGCTTTTTGACATTGATTATAATACATGAACACAGCAACAAGAGGTTTTGTGATCACAAATCTTAAATAATACCTCAACTACAACCACACGTCCCAACTAAACCAAATATTTCTTTGATGATAATGGGCAATGTAAAAATTGCGAGCTAAAAGCTGGATGCTGTGAAACATTAGCGCAAAGAAAGATTATTTTTGAATAAAGAACAGAAAACTCTGAGAACACTCTTTATCAGACTGTGATAGAAAAACATGGTGTCCTAAGTTAAAGGCTGCTTTAGGTCTGCAGTAATACAGACTGCTACAGAAAGTCATCCCTGCTCAAGGCATTAGTATCTAACTCATATCATTGAAGCATTTTCAATGATATTGATGCTCTGGGCAGGAAGTGTTTAGGCAATTACTCTTGCAACAAAGCTTAGCAGACATTTTACCGAAAACTCTTTCCGTCTGACAGTTTTATAATTGGTAACAGTTCAGTATCCAGGCATCAAAAGTAAGTAGTAACATGTCCTAGCATGCACCATAGCTTTGGCAAACACTTTTAATCCATCTAATTTTGACTGTTGTATGGTCAGGAGAAAGGGCATAGAGACACTGAAGTAGGGGATTTGATCCTTGCTCAGTACAATCAGTTTTGAACTTTGAATATGCTAGTTAGGTGTTCCCCGATTTATCACCACGGTTACTTATCATAACAACTGGGGAGAGTAAAAAAAATTTGTAATAGCAAAAATCCTGCAAATTGCAAAATTCAATAGGAAATTCTAAGGGAAACATACAATGTTTTAACAGATCCCACATTGTCAAGAACCCCTAACAATGTCTCCGCTGAGGATAGTCAACCTGCCCAGACAGCTGTTATTCAATTTCTACCTGTCCTCCGTAAAGATCATCCTCACCTGCTGCATCACTGTCTGATATGGTTGCACCTCCTCAGCTAAACAGAAGTTCTTCCAGAGAGTGTTGAAAACTGGTCACCACATCACTGCAACTGCAGTCTCATCCATCACAGAAATCTCGGTTAGAAATGTCTGAGAAAAGCCTCCGGCATCATATCTGATCCCACACATCCCAGTCACCAGTGGTTCCAGGGTCTGCCATCTTGAAAGAGGGTCAAGAAAATCCGAACCACAACCACCAGATTCAAGTTTTGACCTGGACAAGTTAAGCTGCTCTCACCAGTAACCCACAAAAACACACATGTACCCTGTATATATTCATTATTCTCCTCTTTAATATTTCAACTTTATCTTGACTCTCCTTCACCTGCTGATGTTGAACATTATTACTTATATAATTCTGTAATCTCTCTATGCTCCTTACCATGGTGTCTTGTCTTTTACCGACACTATTGTTTTATGTTTTATCTGCACTGAAAGTTATCCTTACAGTGTCACCATGCAACCCTGTATGTATAATAACAATAAATTTAAACTGAAGCATAAAGTATTCTGCAAAAAACGCAAATCAAATAAAACTAAAATAACAGAGTGACTTCATCATAATGCAGTAAAACTCCCAAATTTCAGATTAAATTTATCTGGCTTTTATTGAAGTTTTTTTTTATGAGATTTGTGATATTTTAAATAATCATTTGTTCTCCTATTACACAACTATAAACTACTCGGCCGCAAAATAAAAAAAATTGAAACAACCTTAAAATGAATTGATGTTTGTGGTAATTACATAAAGCAATAGGATGTGGACATTTTTACAGAGCACTGACAAGTTAATTGGTTAATACTGATCATTTCAAAGTATTCACATAACTCTGAACTTCAGGCTTTGCAGTCATGTGATAATAACTTGAATATGTACAAACTTACTCATTAAAGCAGCTTTGTAGTTAAAAACAGCTAGGGAACTGTCCAACAGCAATGATGAATATGTTAATTGTGACAAATACATTTTACATTTATTACCCAATAAAAGAAGAAGAAAAAAACCTTTTAAAGGCTTGTCATCTCCCAACCAGCGTGAAACAAATTTTTAATGTTAATTTGTGGCTGTTGTTTTCTGTCTTTATTTTGTCTTTCAGCATGATATACACAAAGCCACTTAAAGAGATGTTTTTTTAAATAATCCTGGTTCGTATTTAGTTTAACTTTTTTTGTTAACGTTATTGTTTTATGCTTTATTCTAACTAACCTTCATAATCATCATAGGGGTTGTTGTGTCGATGTGAGGCCAGACTCTTCATTTAATATTTTGAAAATCTGTTTTGTTGCCACACCACCTCGTCATGTCTGTAACTCCTAATAAGTTACATAACTGTCGCTACTACTTTAGGGTGAGTGTAGAAGAAGAAGCTTCTGCATCAGAGTATATTGAATGTGTTGCTTTTCTTTTAACTTCAAAGACTTTTACACCCCCAAATTTTTTTTTTTAAATGGACTGGAGTCAGTAAAAGGGAACACTATAGAAACAGAAACAGTATATATACAGGGATCAATCCAGAAAAAGAAACCAAATCATAAAACAAAAACAAAAACGTATTAAAAGCATGCTGACTTGTTAGTAATTTAAAAAAATATTAAGACTTGGTCACAGTTGGAGGTCATTATTTGTTCCAGCAGAGAGAAGACAAGATATTTAAGCTCAAAAAACACTGACTTGGAGCATCCAGATCCAAACCAAAAGCTGAAGGACTAACAAGAAATACGTCAGTTAAGATTTTAAACAATAGTCTCTGTAATACGGTGTTAATTGCTTATGTCTCTGTCCTCACATGAACCTCATCAATCCAATGTCAACTGCTCTAAAAAACGTTATATCTGCTTTCATAAGTACGTTTTTTTTTCTCTCTCCCTCAAATCAAATTGGCTAAGCAGTTTAGCAGGGAAAAAAGTCAAATGGCGTGATCCTTTTTAGTGGTGAAATCCTCTCAGAATGATGACATGCTGTAGCTTGTATGAGGGATCAGTGACCGGCTGAAGCTGAAACGCAGCCGACTTGAAAGGATAACTGAACAAGAGGAGATTTATCTGCAGCCATTTAAATATCATCAACAAGTTTATGTTTTTTAATCAAAGGAATGAAACTAAATTACCCATGTTTAGCAATGAATTTACTTTAGCCTCTGTCATGACAAAGTTTTAAATAACATAGTTAAGTCCAAAAATTCAAATCCATCAAGAAGATTTAGATTTTAACTGATTTAAAATTTATCCAAGAACTTTGTGTCTTAATAATGATGCATTAAAGTTATACCCTGCAAAGTTTTAATGCATCATTGTTATTATACAAGCTTCTATCTGAAGCAAAATCTGAAAATGTGCCATTTTCAAGGATTCATTCTTGGGTTACGTTTTCAATTTTTGCGGCCGAAAGCTGGTATTTACATAGGCTGTTTAAAAATTGTATTGCGTTCTGCAAATATGCTAGAATAATTAGAAATGCTGTTTTTCAACTTCTGTTAAATTCAAAAATGTACATAGATTTCAGTTCTATTTAGCAAAAATTCCTTTTAAGGCTATATAATTTGCATGAAATGCTTTTGACTATCCCTAAGAAAAAAACAAAAAGAATATTGTATTTTGTAGAAACCTTTGCTACCTTAGTAACTTACACCTATTTTAAGTTATGTCCACAAACAAAACCTTCAATGTGACAGGTATCAGGGGTTTGTGGTGAATGCTCTACAATATTGACTTGTATTTGAGCCACATCTAAATCATTTTGTAATATGTTTTGTTTTAACGGAGGTATCTTGAACCTCTGCTCCAGTACTTGTACATAAAAATTGTTTCGGCGTGATTACATCTACGTTGTAGTTCACTAGTACCCCAGCTTCAAACAGCCTCACAACATGATGCTGCAATCGCCATACTGCAAAGTTGGGAATAGGTGTAGGTGTCCTACTGTTTTTCCTATATGTACAGTTATTAAAGTGAAAGAAAGAAAGAAATCCCTGTAACATCTATCTTTAATCTGAACATTTAATATTTGTGCATTTCATCTCAAAGCTTGTCCAGAAAACAGCTACGACTCAACTCCTCTTTCTCACCAGCTAATTGTAAACTTTAAAAATCAGCTCTATTTTCAGCCGAGGAGAGCCCCAAGCAGTCAAACAGTTATGAGCTTGTGCAATTAATACATTGGCAAACCACTAAGGAGTTTATTACCTTTCTTTTGATATACCATATTTTTAATGGCCAAACAGTTTCATCAGACCATAGAGTCATTAACCTAAGATATTTGTCCAAGTGCATTGAAAAAACTGTAATCTGGTGTTGTTGAACAATGTTTTGGGGAGCATTGCCTTTTTGTCACAGAATGGTATTTTAAAGCATGTCTAAGTACCCATAATAGCACTGTTGATACTTTCTTACCAGCTTTTGTTTTGGGCTGGATCTGTTAACATCCTACCAAAAGTGCAACCATATTCGGGACACAGAAGTCAACTCCCGCCTGAACAGATATGAGGCTTATACGTATATATACATGTTTGAACATATAAACAGCTTTAGTCATGCTCAAATTACATTAATCAGACTTTTGGAGATCCAAACTTTCCTATACATTGGCTGATTTCTTCTGATTTTTCCATAACGGCAACAAGTCAGCAGTATGCTTGGTCTTAAAATACATCCTTCTAATAAATAAAATGTGAATTACTAGAATCTTACAAATATACATCATCATTATTTAGGCTTTTCTAGGTTGTTTAATGGCAAACATTTTTTTTCCTTATATTGAAAGCTTATCTGAATGATATAATGAACTCAATGCACTGTTCAGTGACTAGGATTTATTGAAATCTGTTATTACTGGATTCAAATTAGTTTTACAAAGTCGAACAAACTATTCAATCTCTTAGTGTTTTGTCATGCAACACACATAAATAGGTTTTAGTAATCTTACCAAGAGAAAAAAGAACGTAAAGAAAGTATAGAAAAGTTACACGTCTAAACTGGATAGATATCTTGGACAAATGTTTTGGATAAAGTTAAACTGTTTATTTTGATTAATTTCAAACCATACCAAAGACATGCTCGTCCCTGGCCAAAGTCCTGTTTTAAAACAATGGTTTTAAATGCTATAGTCATTTCCGTGACACAAACCCAGGCCTTTATGATTTGAAGAGGTATTTTTTACTGCTAACCTCCTGGTTGGGATTCAGTTACACGGTGAAACACTCCTGCTGATTTGACTAATAGCCAACACATGGTTACACAGACTGGTCTGGTTGTACTTAAACTTCTTTATTTTTATTTGTACTATTTGTTTTCAGTTAATATTAAAATGCAATTGCATTTGTTTCACTCTGAGGTTTTTCAGCGGTATACAGCACCCCCTACATATTATAAAACACTTTCTCAGAAGTCTTTGAAATCTTGCGTCCCGTGGAGTCTGTTTTTAAATTTTCACAGCTTTGTAATCAAGACAGCCTTCTGGAATTTAAATTTGGACATTCATCAAAGAGGGAAGTGCCGGTGATGGGAAGGGTGGCGTGGCTATGGTTGTAACATGAGTTACCACCAAAACTGTGAGAAACCAAGAGAGAAATCTTCTCATCTCTGTGTCCCGCTGTTTCATGACAAGTCTAAAAGATATGGCAACTTTCTGAGTGCCAGCAGGGAACCATTTTATTACATTGTGGGGAAAAAATAGTCACGAATAGAGATGTTACAATATACAATGGAGTTATAATGCCTTCTGTCTGTCTTTTATTTTCTTGTTCCCCCAAAATATATTCTCCCTTCAAGTCTTTGGGTTAGAAAGTTGACTAGTGTAGACATCTGCAAAACTTCAGAGTGCACATACAGACAGAGACATCCCATCACACTGCTTATGCACTTTATTATCCTAAGAGAAAGTCCCATAAATAGTTAAACTGGCTTAAAATGGATTATATTATATCCTGCTATTTATGTCATAACCACAATTTTAAATTTTATTTAATAGTACATAATTGTTTAGTTTGACATTATATTTACATTTCTGAAGGTCAGACCAGGAGAGTAATTATCAAGGAAGCAGCCATGATATCAAAGGCAACATCACCACTAAACATTATCTCTTCAGTACACAAGGTGGTGGTGTCATCATGCTGTGAGAATCCTTATCTTCAGTAGAGACAGGTAAGCTTGTTAGAGTGTACAAGAAGATGGATAGAGCTGCATATATGATGGTACTATAGAAAAACCTTTAAGAGGCTGGAAATGAATGTGGGCAAAGGTGGGGTTTTACCTTTCAGCAGCAGAACAAGACTAAAAATCCATCCATCCATCCCTCCTTCATCTGATTATTTGTGTGTTGGCGGTATACTCTTTTACATGATAATTCGTAGTTATTGTAAAAAAAATAAAAAATAAAAATAAAATTAGTCTGGTTTTGTAAATCTTCATCTAAAATCCCTGAAGACTAGACATGTTTTGTATTGGAGTGAAGGAACAGTCTACAACCACAAGATGACGCCAGACGCGCTAATATTAAACTACGGGTCATGGGTTTTACTTAATGATAGTAATTATCCTGCGTCTTGATAGCATGTGTAGTTTTTTTGGACCACCCATTATTCCCAGTCCCTGTTTGTGTGCTGTGCTGTTGGCAGAGAATCAGTAAACTGGGACGCATCTCCAGCGGACATCCGCAGAGCCTGGCAGGGACTCTTTGTGCACTAAGTGAAACCAGACCCCTGTGAGCAGCCGTGGAAGATTACACAAGGAGTGAATTATTAGATGACCATGATTATTCAGTCAGACAGACATGAAATTCGCACCAGATGAGTCTCACCTCTAAGCAGAAAGGAGATCATGCAGCTAAGCACTGATGGCAACAAAGCATTGGACATGAAGAACGGCATGTGTTTGAAGATGTTTTCCTACTTCCAGTATTTAGAAGAGCCAGACAGATGTCTTTGCTGTGAAGCTCAGCATAACGAAGTGCTCAATATCTCTTTCAATCCATTTAATTTGGGGAGCCATTAGTTAGTGGATTGCTTGAAAGTATAGATCTAAATAACTGATAAGAGAAACACAATGTGGTTCGTGTTATTTTTAAAGTCTGGCAGTAATGCCCTGGGCTGTCATGGTAACAGTTAGACATAATGAATGGTGCAGAGAGCGCTCTGAAGATTGATACGCTTTCACACTCAACACAAAGCATCTAAATTAACTTCGGAGATGATCATCTTCCATGTAGGGAAAGCCAGCGCAAAGCCTAGCATCTTCCTGGCTGTCCAATCATGAGTTTACAATCAACATTAACTACACTAAACAACATTAAACTGGTAATAAAGCAGAAAAAAAGAGCCTTCAGCATTACAGCTCATACATTCAGCCTCTAAACATGTATTGTGTGCGAGTAGAGACTTAATTTGACAAAGGAATTAGAATAAAACAATCACTGGTTTATTATATTCACCAATTTAACGTTATTTTATGCAACTTTAGCTTTGTAATAGCATCAGTTCCCTGAATTTGTGAACAGAATGGATGAAAGTTTGTGTCTCTTACAGGCAAACGTAGGTAGATATACAGCACCCAAAGTGTAATTGTATTTTTTAAATGTAAAATAAAAGATTAGGGGAGGATAATTATCTATTTTCGTAACGCTTTTCAGATTTTTGTTTTTAAAATAATTAAAATTGTTTAACGTTGGAGGTGATCATCTTCGACATAAAGATCGTCAGTGCAAATATTCATCTTTCTGCATCTGTACACCCAGCGTGATGTAGGTCTTGTATCAGGAAGGTTTCCTTTTACTGTTAACAATAAATATGAGCAGTTAAGGTTTCCTTTTTAACTACACCAAATGTGAGACTATAAAAATAGTGTGGAAAGAGTTTTTGTATTTTAAAGGCACCATGGTACGGATGGATCATTCCAGTGGTTGTCATTCTCCAGTTTGTGTTTGTGTTTGACAGAAAGCCTTGTACAAACCGGTAAACGTTTAATTGCCATTTTATTCTTTCTGCCTCTTATACTTAAAAACAAGGTAATGGCTTAACCTCCATGCTACCCATGCTGACACATGGCCGCAGTGTTTGATGTAGAAATCTGAACATGCTGATTCAATTTCCTGCTGTTGGTTTCCAGACTGGGCATACAAACAAGAACATTGAAATTTCAAGAGCCCTCCATGATCAAGCTCCTTCGTACAGTATGTCGATAACTTAATTGTTAGAATCACCCAGTCCAGCTCAAACGAAAACCTTTAACTTGGCTGTAGAAATGCACTTCCTGTTTTTAAAGAAATTATACTGAGAAACTGAGTTCATTCATACGGAGCCCCGGAAGTGTTTAAATATTTTTTCTTTTACTCATGTGCTTTTTTGTCTTTGCTTTGTGATTTGATTTACCTGTGTTTAGTTTATACTGTTTTTGAAAAGCTATACGTTTTTACATTTAAAAAGTGATACATAAACAAACTTTACTTAGTTCATAAATTATTTTATATTTACAAATAACAATTTAATTAGACCAACAAATTCCTCAATATTTTCCAACTTGAATTCTTGAGTCCTAACTGCAGACAACACCTAGCAAGAAAATTAAAAAATAAATTTAATCTAACACTGGGAAGCCATGATGGATGCAAATTTATTAAAGCAAGGAGAAAGAATACATTTAACATGATATTTCAACTTTGAATACGATAAAAACCTGGCACCACACAATCAAACGTTACTTCTTTTTCCCACCCTTGGGAGCTTTGTCCAGTCCCTGGATGTACTTGCGAGGAATCTGATATTGCTCTGAAATTGGATTAGAGATGGGAAATCCTAAAGTAATTTGTGCAAATCAATATTATATTACTTAGATTAGAAGACTTCTTACCAAGCAACAAACTTCCAACTTGATGAACCTGGTTACCTTGGATCTGAACCAGGACTCTCTCTTTGGCTCCAGGGAGGAGGTGTAGGACAGAACTGGCCTGGACTCTGTGTTGCAGAGCAGAGGCAACTAATGCCGGATCCAAACCATAAACTTCCAAATTCTTTATTAGAGTCACCTACAAACATAAATAAACAAAAAAAAATTAATTTAGAAGATTTTGACATTTTTGAAAACATTTTGTTTCTTAATAAAGGCTCTGAAAAGTTTAACCTTTTTAAACCGAAATGCTCGACAAAGTTGGGGATGTAGGTTCAGGACACCAAAGCAACATGAGATGTAATTAAAAAAAAACGTAATTATTAATTATTCCCACAATTCTGATTCTCTCTAAACTCTAACCAAATTTTGAAATTGGGAACTTTCCTACGTTTGAATTGAATTGGACCAAAGAAAAAAAAAAAACAGAGAAAAATAAACAAAAAAGAAAATAGTCACCTTCTTGTTAGAGCCTCGAGAAGCCACAGATATGTCTATTGGCTCGACGTGACCCTTCTTTATAATCGGTGTTTGTCCAGGAAACACAACCTGGTAGCACTCTTGCATTCTTCCTAATGTCCTATAAGGAAGAAGAGGATACCAAATAAAAACTGTTTCCAAAAACTTCCCTTTCCCCCCTAATTTTGAAATCCACATTACTGGAAAATTTTGAGGAAGGAGAACCGTGGTAAAAAAATTGTAACCTCGGAATGATTATAACGCATAGCCCATTCAAGAATTTGGGTAAGATTTACAGTTCCGTATGGTTATTTGTGGGAAAACCTGCAGATAATTAAACATTAAAGCCAAACTTTTTTTTATAGCTACAGGAAGAATGAGAAGGGATACAAAGTTACGTTGATTTAGAGTAAAAAGATGAATTGTTTGACCTTCTGGATTCATGAGGTCGGCCACAGGCCTTGATCCATCTTTTACATTTTTCAGACTCCGCTTGGGTTTTGGAAATTGAGTAAATTGTATTTTTACAGATAAAAGCACTTGGCAATGGGTGCTGGAAAAAGTATGTTGTCGACGGACATTTTCACTGAATCCCTAGTTGAATGATTCGCGTTTGCAATGATAAATCCTGCCACTGTTGTTGGAGGTTAACATAAGTTTCAGTTTAAGGAAAAATTGCCACCACTGTAGGTGAGTTGCTGAAAAACCCTTTGGATTAATTAACAGGTGGCCACATATGAGCAGTTTCAAGGCCTATTTTCTAACATCTGAAATTTCCAATGTGAATTTCCCAGAGTCATAGATTGGGGGTGCAATGCCATCTGCTGTTGTTGGTCCAGCGTGTTCCATCAAGTCCAAACCAAAATCTCTGAGACTCTTTAGGATACAGTTTACATAAAGAAGTGTGATATCGATCACTAGACTGCAACCAACAGTAGCATTTAATATTTTTTTTACTCCATCAATGCTCTAATGGAAATAACAGTGGAGGAAAAAGTAAGAATATAAATTAACTCAGTAAAGCGACAGGCTAAACGTCTTCATGGTGCTCTATTGATTCAGTTAGCATACACTTTGGCAGGTAAACATTTCTGTGTTAAAATCCTTTTTATAAATGATCTATTCCACTGAACATCCCATTACCAACAACCAGTGCATGCAGGTTAATAGAAACTGGATAGTTTACAAAACAATCCAATAAGAACCCACAGCCAGCATATGATTACATTAACCCATATATTGTTCAATAATATTAGGTTTTTACCTGCTAAAAAGCTCATCCCATTTGAGAGACTCTATCTCGTGGTATTCTGATTTCTCCAGTAAGCAGTCACACAAAGTTGGGTTTATTGTCACGTAACTGGCGAAAAGAAAAAAAAGAGGGGAAACAGTTAAGCCGGTCGGACCTAAACGAGGAACATGTGCCCTCATTAGTAAACTCTGTCTGGTCTCTAATAGATTTGATCCAATTTCTTTCACTTCTAATTATAGACTAGTCAATAGATCTTGAGAAACACTGTGTTTCACAACATCAAAAGCAGTATTTAAGACCTCTTCACTGTGACATTTTACCAGTTTTAATGGCAGTATATGTCCAAGGGCTTAGAACTATATTTACTTAGCACTGAAGGTGGAAACTGTAACTTTACGGATTTACAAAAAAACAACAAAGGATGTATGACTTTAAAGTTACTCCTCTCAAACCTGCGGACAGAGAGAAACAGATGTAAACAGAAAAATGTGACCGTTACTAATTCTTACTGCAATAATTTCAGTAATAAATAAATCTTAATCATCCACTTACTTTCTATTGTTGTCATGCACCAGCTCGTTCTTCTTAACATATTCAGTGATTATGCTTCTGACTTCAGCAGCATGCATCGTTGTTCCTTTCCTAAACAGGCGGCAAAGCACATGTCAATCTCTAAAGTAAAAATGTCACAAACCTTACAACACATGAATACTTGTTATTCTTCAAAGATGGTAAAAAATTCGGTTTGCATCTTTTTTTTAGATTTTAATATCCCTATATAGGGAAGATAATTGCTTTGAAGTTCTTCCCTGAGTGTAGGAAACTGGTGGTTTATGTATCCTTACCAACTTCCTTTTAAATGAGGGCGAACACTTGAATTAGATGGTTAAAACTTGTACATAATGAGGTGTTTCAACAACAAAAGCCTAAATACAAATCTATGATAAAGTAGGCAAAAATACTTTCTAGTGAAGTGCCTTAAAATGATACCTATTGTGAATTTGCACTAATAAATAATCTGAATTGAACTGAATATTGTGCTTCTGGAATACTTCTGACCTCAACCCAAATGATAATATACATCTTTGCAAGCCAAAAGTTAATATGTTCTTAAGTTGATCACAACATGCAAACCACTAACCAGCTTAATACAGGAAGCTCATTGGCTTTCTCTTTTATTTCATACTTTTTAAAACACTTTTTATTAAGGTTAAAAGTAAGGAGGCCAAACTATTACCACAAACAATTTCAAAAGTCCGTATGAACTTTAAATATTTCCTTTTTTTGCGATGCATTACTCCTATATAGCAGTTCGTATTACAAGAATAATAACAAAAACATTTCTGGGGTTTCTTTGTGGATTTACGGCTTTAAATTTTCTTGAAAATGGTTGTAAAAAAAAAAATATATGGTTACATACTAAAACAAAAAGGCTGTTTTTAGGGACTGCAGAAGACTAATATTTATTTGACTTCTACCGAGGTAATATTAACTTATCCCCGCACAAAAGAGATGAAAGAGTGAGGTCAGTTTGAGCAAACCCCAGACCCCCGTCCCTGCTGCGCTGCTGGAGTGTCTCAAAGCAAAAACCAGCCCCAGTTCTCGCTGTGATGGCCACCTGCTGCCTGAACCATGCAAACATGAGCCTGGACATGGAGCCGGGTGTGAGAAATCTTCAAAGTGAACACACACACACACACACACACACACACACACACACACACACACACACACACACACACACAC
>JAVLVB010000779.1:2404611-2422197 GCA_032876305.1 Orestias chungarensis | reverse complement strand
ACCCTGCATACCAGTTTCTTGAACACCTGTCTCCTCTGGAACACTATAGAACCGCAACCTGTCACATTTTTTTGTATCCAAAGAGAGAAGAGATAAGTTGAATGTGTGAGGGTTGCAGAAATGAATATGAACCAAAAGTGAGATTAAGCTGAGGTAGGGTTTAACTCACTGTGGATTTTTCCAGTCCACCTCTACAATGCTCTTCACACCTTTGGTGAGTTCCTTCACTTGAACAAGATTATGCTGTTGTTGCATGACTTGTAAAAACTTGGACAACTGTTGAAAGGGAGAAATATACGTAATAAGAACATCCCTTCCTACGACTCGACCCTACTCTGGGGATATTTTGTACCTTTTTATAGCTGGATTTCTTGATATCCAGTTGCTTTCCACTTGGGCTGGTAAAAACAAAGGATGGTATCATGAGTGTTAACTTTAATTTGGTCTCGGCAGGTTTGACTAGATTGGGAAAACCTTACCAGCAGGTGAACATGTGGTTGCGGAAAAATGTACTAGTCAGCAGAGGGAGCTCAGACTTCTTAATTTTGCTCTTTAGAGCATGCAGGAAGCACTCCAGCAGCAGCTCGTCCATTTCCTCTGTGAAAACAAGGCAATAAACGTTATTTTTCTAACATATAAAATCCCTTCAGTCTCTGCAGACCAAGCTTTACAAAACATCCTTAAAAAAGGAGAACTTAACCATTCACTGATAGGATTTTCGTTTAATCCATAGTACTTTTATAACCAGGATTATACTTGCCTTGTGGAGTCTTCAGCTCGCCCTGGCTTCCTTCAGCTTTTTCATTGCTTTCCACTCCGTCTTCCTCCTTCTCCGTGAGACTCAGCTCCTCAAAACCACAATAGACTTGATTTGTGATCGTTTTGACAGAACTCTGCTGCTCATCCTCACACTTCCCAACATCATCATCTTCATGTTCTTGCTTGTTATTGATTTCATATTCCTCACAGTTTTCCTCTTGTACTTCATCATCTTCAACTGGAACAGATGGGGGATTTGATTTATCTCCAAATGCCCTGTAAAAATTAAAACATTTTTATAGGCATTATAAGCGTGGGTGAATTTGCATATAACGACACAAAAGATAGCAACAAGAAAAGAGGATTTTAATTAACCAAAAACAGTAACAATAGTACATTAAGTTGCAAACCAGTTAATCTCCAATATCATCTGTTGCTCTTCCGGTTTTCCTACATGTAAATATGTTTTAAATGTGGAGATACATTCATCATTTTAAAGACACAGGAGTTGGACAATGAAACTGAAACACCTGTAATTTTAGTGTGGGAGGTTTCATGGGTAAATTGGACCAGCCTGGTGGCCAATCTTCATTAATTATACCAGTAAGAGCAGAGTGTGACGGTCCAATAAGCCTGCTAAAATCACAGTTTTGCTCAATATATTGCAATGCAAAAAACATTATGGTTGACATACCAGAGATCAAAAGAGGACAAATTGTTGGTGCACGTCTTTCTGGCACATCTGTAAACAAGACACCAAGTCTTTGTGATGTATCAAGAGCCACGATATCCAGGGTAACGTCAGCGTACTACCAAGAAGGATGTACACTCAACTCTTCTGTTTCAACCAAAACTGTACGTCGGCAGCTCCACAGGGTCATTATATGCGGGGCTGCTATAGCCAAACCTTTGGTCACTCGTGCCAGTGCCAAACATAGGTTTCAATGGTGCAATGAGTGCAAATCTTGGGCTGTGGACAATGTGATACATGTTTTGCTCTCTGATGAATCCACCTTTATTGTTTTCCCCACATCTGGGAGAGTTATGGTGTGGAGAAGCCCCAAAGAAGCGTACCACCCAGACTGTTGCATGCCCAGAGTGAAACATGGGGGTGGATCAGTGATGGTTTGGGCTGATGGCATTCCCTTGGCCAAATACTTGTGCTAGACGGGTGCATCACTGCCAAGGACAACCAAACTATTCTGGAGGACCATATCCATCCAATGGTTCAAACATTGTATCCTGAAGGCTGTGCCATGTATCAGTATGGCAATGCACCAATACACACAGCAAGACTGTTGAAAGATCGGTTTGATGAACATGAAAGTGAAGTCGAACATCTCCCATGGCTGCAAAGTCACCAGATCTAAATATTATTGATCCACTTTGGGGTGTTTTGGAGGAGCGAGTCAAGAAATGTTTGCAAGAAGAATGGATTAAAATCCCTCTGACCACTGTGCAGTACTTGTATACATCCTTCCCGAGACAAATTGACACTGTATTGGCCGCAAAAGGAGAAAACTAGAAAACTACAACATCAAAGACAAATTGATTAATTCTGTTCAAAAAGGAAAATGTTACTACAATTTATTACATGGACAGGGGGTGACATGACATATTTTAATTTGAATGATTATGGCTTACTTCTAATAAAAACAGGAATTCAGTTTCTTTAAAAATATTTACATTAGATTAATAAAACAATATTTTGTGTAAAGAAATTTTAAGTTATTGGTTATTTTGGGCTATGCAATCATAGGGTAGAATAGTGACGAGATAGCTATTCAACAATCAGTCATCGAAACCCTTATATAAGAACTATAAGGGTTTCCCAGTATAAGCCCTAAAATATTTACATAGACTTAAATATACAAACAAAATTATAATTTTTTAACAGAAAATATCATAAGCCATTAGCAGAAATGAATAAGCGTCTAGTTACATATGTGGGTCTTTGGGTTTTTCATATGTGGAGTTTTAAACTGAAGTAAAGCTAAAAAGAATATTGTGGAAAAAGACACTTGAGTTTAGATGTTTTGTCTTAAAAACATTTTAAATTAGAATATTAAACCAGACAAAAAAATACAGAACTGTGTGATGAATAAAGAAATATGTTCAGTGACTAAAATATGTTGTTTCCGTCAAATCTCACAAAACTCAACACCAGTCTTGGATCATAGTGGGCTGTATAAAGCTGAAAAAAAGGGCTTGAATGATTTGTGATAATAGTTATTTTGCCAGATTAACCAACAACGGAATGGAAGGCAGTGTACTGGCAACTCTTAAGTTTGGACAATGTGAATCCTCTATGCTATTTCTTCCCAAATGGGAAAATAAGAGAATAAGGCTTACAATTTTACAAAAATATGATAACATGTCATCTGTATATACCATTCATAACGACTGTAAATATTTGTCCAAGTATTCACAAGACAACAATATATATCCTTAGACATTCATTCATAAAGTATCTAAACAGGTAAGGCCAGTCAGTCAGCTCTGATCCCTAATAAGATTAGATTTGCTGATCAAATACAAAAAAATAAGACCTTTCCCTTATTCATTAAAAACTTAAAAAATGAAAACTGTCATTGTTTTTTAAGCTAAAAACAATCAATCTTCTTTAAGATTAAAAGACGCAGACACTCTTTTAATCCCTGCATTTTCTACTGTATAAACACCCGCTATCTCTACCAAAGAATTTGTAACTAATTTTTCTACACAGTTGTGCTAAAGCCCTTCTGAATCTGTCAAAAGTTTGACTCTGAAAGTCCATAACTTAAATAAAAAAACAGAAATTCGCACCGACCCATAAAAGCCTAATTGGTGCATCTGTTATACAAGTTATAAGTTCAATAGGTTACACAGTTATAAGCTATTTACCAGAGGTAATCCATGTAAGTGTGAAGAATACACACTCCTTTTCCTTTCATGCCCGAATTGTGCATCTCTTCTCTTGACGCCGCAGCTTTGCCAACAGCAACAGGAGCCCTACCAACAGCAAGTAGAGCACGATTATCCTCATAACATTGTGGAATGTAAAAGAAAGCATCTGCATTTTTATTTTATATATATGTAGCACACCTATTGTTCACAATCGCAACAGCACAGCAGGTCCCTTGTTTCACATCTGGAAGCCCACATGAAGGAATCACCACACCTGGCAGCATGAGATCTTCGGAGAAGCAAAACATTTTCATCACAATAGA
Organism: Orestias chungarensis; assembly: GCA_032876305.1. Lineage (NCBI taxonomy): Eukaryota > Metazoa > Chordata > Actinopteri > Cyprinodontiformes > Cyprinodontidae > Orestias > Orestias chungarensis. The sequence goes on along the minus strand of JAVLVB010000779.1, from coordinate 2,418,229 downwards.
GTCACGCAGACACACAACACATGTCATGCCAAAAACGGAAGTTTACCGGCCCCGCCAATCAACTTCTGAAGCACGGGAGCCCATGTTCTGAATACTGGAAGGAGAGAGGGGTGTCGCCAAAGCACATACACTAAAAGATGAGAGAGAAAAATCTTTAGAACATTTCATCGCCCGTTATTCTCCATTCAAATGAAACCTTAATGGTTGTTCTGTAATACCTGTGGGATAAAGTCGTTTCTCCAGTTCAAAGAAGATAGGGTTTTTATGAACAACGTAAAGAGTCAGGGCTTCTCCTTTGTGTGCGTAAATCTTCACAACATTAATTTCTTCTTTGTTGGGGACGATTTCAGACAGGTCATCAGCAGAGAGGGCCGGAAGTGCTGCAGAAAGGTCAGCTTTCAGCTTCCTTCTGCGAGCAGATGAACAGATTTAACTGAGTTATTTTCATATTTCTATTCTCAATAAATAACTTTTAGTCGATCCTGTTAAAAAAAAAAAAAAAAAAATCAGGATAATATTACCATTGCTAGAGCCTAGTATCATCTAAATAAGCGTTACACTTTATAACAGGAGTGACACACAAGAAACTAGAAGCATTAAAATAGCCGTCAACACAATATGTCCTTAGTAAATATACAAATTAATCATCCCAGGGGGGATTCTGCGATTTACTTCAAACAAATGAAACTAAGAAGCTTCGTGTTTGTTTTTGTCAGCAGCACCGACTCACCTGTCTGAGCCTTTGATGACAGTATTGGATTTGACACGAAACGGTTTGGCAAACATCTTTTCACAAAGCAAACCATTAAAATGTCTATTTCACCGCGTCCACCACGAAATATTGGTCAACAAAGCTTCATTGCCCACAAGGTAACTTGTTACGACGGTTTTTAAAACAGCTTTGCAGCGACCAACTGTTTCTATGTCCGACACTTATTTGCTTCCGTCTGGAACACTAGAAGACAAGCTTTCAGAGTAATTCTGGTTCCGCACAATCAGGAAAGATTGCATCTACTTTATCAGGTATGGGACAAATGTGTAGTCTTAAAGAAGAAATTGTAAATTATATGATCAATTTCTAATTTTATTTTTGAGTCAAATAATGCAGCCATATTCTTAAAAATGAAAAAGCATTTCTGGAAAAGCATTTTCATTTTAAAATGTTACATTTCAAATTGAATTTTGGTAACTTGGTAATTTGCTGGGGCACATTATAAAAATAAATCTAAGAAGTCTTTTTCATTTTAATTAAGTGAAGGAATGAGCAGTCTTAAAACTGGAAATTAAGATGCAATAGGATTTTCGATTATAGATTACTAATTTTATTTATGAGTCAAATATTTCAGCTACATTCCTAAAAATGACATGCTTAAAATGAAAAACCATCTCTGGAAATACCTTTTCATAGAGCGGGAGTCTGTGGCACACTGGGTAGAGTAGTCATCTTGCAATCAGGTATATTGCAGGCTCAGTTCCAGCTGCCCCCTGTCACATGGCAATGTGCCCTTGGGCAAGGCACTTAACCCCTAGTTGCCTACAGATGCATGTATTGGTGGTGAATGTGGCTACAGTGTAAAGCACTTTAAATAGTCAGTTTGATTAGAAAAGTGCTATATAAGTGAAGTCCATTTACCATTTAAATATTGTAACAATTTTCTTCCATTATAATAATAATGAGATAGGTAAGTCATAATTATGAGATTTAATTGTTATTTTTTTCATCAGAGTGGCGGAAATCGGTTTCCATAGATTTCTCTGTTGGCACTGAAATAGAAATGAACCAAATTACCATATTTTGTTTCCGTCAACCTTTTGGGTCATTCAGTACTGAAGTTCGTTTTTCCTTAATATATAGTTAGTGTAGTCATGAATTGTTTTCTTAAATTACCTGTTAGTATAATCCAAAAATATATAAGATACAAAACCTAATGAAAACATTTAATACCTGTAATATTCCTATTATTTCAAAATAAAATAACAATTTTAGCTATGATTCTCAAACCTACATCTAGCTTTAATGCGAAGTACAATAACAAAATTTTTGAAAAGAGACCATCAGTGGTAATGAGATAGATTTCATTTTCATGCACAAAGTTTTGCTTTATTTTTATCTTACCCACTTCAGTTATTTGTGCTCTTTGTAAACATGATTAGGGACAAAATCCCCAGAAACATGTTATGCTTGCTGTAAACAGGGTTAATTCTTGTGTAAAAATCATCATGTTTTCAGCTTCCCTGCCTTTTGTCACATGCTCATGAAAATTCATTAAATGTGTCTTCAGAGAAGAACACATTTAATACATTTTTTTGATATGTATCCAACTACTAAAGATATTATCATGCAGTTGGTGGAGATACAGAGAGAGTTTAGATCAAGATAAAATGCCAGAAGTTTTTGAGGTGTGTGTGTGTGTGGGTGGTGGGGGGTGGGGTGTCAATCATTATTATCAGACATTTATAATAGATTTTCTCTGAAATTTAAGTGTTCGTGCTTAACAAATGTTTTCATTATTTAAAGCTAGACAGTTTGCTATGTTCAGCTGTTTAGAGAAGCATATTTTTGTATATAAACGGTCTCAGGTAGATTTATTCAAGCTGCCACAGATCAAAAGCAAAACTAAAAAACATAAAATGTAAAGGGTATACATATTTTTGTTCAAACTTGTGGTTTCACTTTTTAGAGAATGATGAAATGTTTGTTTGATTACTTGGCCATTTTTTGTTGGCAAGTCTGATGCCTAACTAGAACTAACAGATTTAGGAGGCATTTCAACAACACATGCTTTAGATTCGCATGTTAGGGACAGCACATACTGATTCATCCAAAGTGGTGCCTGCTGGCTGAGTTTAACTTAAACAGGATATATATGTGAGATTCTCAGCACCCATGACAAAAACAACCAAAGATCCTCTTAAATGTCTTAATTTAAAGCACAGGCAGCTGATCTGGTCTTCTGTAGCATTCAAAAATTAAATGCTTTATTTCTCTTACACATAATTTTGCCATGTCTGTAAAATCAGCACAATAAGATAATTTATCAATTTGACTTTTAGTGCCAGAGCCAAATGGGAAAAATGTTAAAGTACAGAAAAATTATTTTTCTGAAAGTGGGACAGTGAATAATAATCCAAAATCCGAGCCCAGTAAAAGTTGCCTAGCTGATACCATTTTGATGATGCTGTAGTTTTAAGAGGTTAAACCATTTCAGTGCAGGACGTCAGACTAATAATCTTGTTTTCAAATTAATCTCAAGGAAAATTGTATCTCATCATCAATCATCTACATCTAGAGTGGTTACTTATAGTTGTTACAGAAACATCAGTACACTTCTTGGAGAAAGCAGAATCTTTTTTTTTTCTCAAAATTGTTTTCAAAAGAGTTTGAAGGCATTTGAGTGGATGAATTGAAGAAATTGGATTCATGCATACTAGTTTAACATGTAACTCAAAGATGAAACTTCAAAGCTTTGACAACATTTTCCTTCAGGGGCTGAATAGTCTGAAATTTATTGGGGTGTTGTGCTTCACTTGAATCCGTAATATCACATAGAGGACTGTTCGAAGCCTGCTAAATTGGTGGGGGAGATGCTAAGTTGGTGAGGGAGTCGGCTAGTAACTAGTTACATTTACTCAGTAACATTTACTTGAGTAACTTTTTGGGTAACAGGGTCTTTAAAGAGTACTTTTACTCCATTTAATGTAAAAGGTATAACTACTTTTACTTTAATAAAATGTCTCTACAGTATATTCTTCTTGAAATTTGTTATTTTGTAATTACACTATTTATAGGTGTGTTACTCTCAGAAACAGACAGACAAAGCTTCAGCTAACAAAGCTGATTAATGTAAAAAAGTTTATCAAGCAAGTTTGAATTATGCAAGCCCAAGATTAATAGACAGGTTGGAGAATGGTTGAAAGCTGACACATCCAAGGCCGAGGTAAGAGGCAGAAACATAGTCAGTGTCCGGATTACAGAAGCCAGCACCGTATCCGATGGGGGCACAGGGAGACAAGGCATTCCATGTGACATGAACGTGGTGGCTAACTTTATAAGGGGAACTGCATAAAACCCTAGGAGGCCTGAGATGAAGAAGCAGGAAACTTAAAGGGGACGGTGAAGACACAGAAACATTGGAGGGCAATCGATGGGACATGAGAATCAAGAATCAGTTTATTTATATAGCGCCAATTTACAACAGATGTCGTCTCAAGGCACTTTACAAGAAAATCAATTAAAATCAAAGATACATCATAAACAAATCAATTTGAAAAAGTTTCCAATCTAAGGAACCCAAGCAGATTGCATCGAGTCATTGACTTGCAGCATTCACTCCTCTGGAATCAGCAGACCAAAACAATGGTTTGTGTTGTCGTTGACTTTACAGCAATCCCTCATACTGAGCATGCATGTAGCGACAGTGGAGAGGAAAAACTCCCCTTTAACAGGAAGAAACCTCCAGCAGAACCAGGCTCAGTACAAGCAGCCATCTGCCATGACCGACTGGGGGTTTGAAAAGACAGAAAACTAAATTAGATGCACAGGATACTGAAAAAAAAGAGTTTATAGCAGCAGTTGTAGAGTGTCACTAGAAACATCTCAGTCCACGTTCTCATCCAAGAAGCTGTCTCAGTTAACAGAACGCCAGACCAGGTGTGGTTTCTATGGAGAGAAGAACACTAAGAGAAAACAAAAGGTTAACAAGGGTGAAATAACAGTAACTAAGCAGATTGGACAAAGGAAGAAAGTAGCAGAGGGAGAAGTGGTCATATTGTCCTCCAGCAGTCTAAGCCTGTAGCAGCATAACTATAGAAAAACTTAAATAACTTAACCCTATAGAGTTAGACAAGAAGAAGGTAGAGCAAAGGGAAACCGTCTGTCAATACTGAGTTCCTCCCCCAACCGGATTAGGCTGTCTTCTCTACCTCTTCCTAACTATAAACTTTACCAAACAGGAAGGTTATAAGCCTAGATATGAAACTACACAGGGTGTCTGCCTCACGGACTAAAGCTGGAAGCTGGTTCCACAGGAGAGGAGCCTGATAACTAAAAGATCATCCTCCCATTGTGCTTTTAGAGATTCTAGGAACCACCAGTAAACCTGCAGTCTGAGAGCAAAGTGCTCTGTTAGGGACATAAGGAGTAATCAGATCTCTGATATACGATGGAGCTTTATTAGTGAGGGCTTTATATGTCAAAAGAAGAATCTTAAAATCTATTCAAAGCTTGACAGGGAGTCAATGAAGGGAAGCTAAAATTGGGAAGATATGATCTCTCTTCATCAGAACTCTTGCTGCAGCATTCTGGACCAACTGTAGACTTTTAATTGCATTTTGTGAACTTCCTGCTAATAAAGAGTTACAATAGTCCATCCTTGAAGTAACAAATGCATGGACTAGCTTTTCAGCATCTGTCCTAGAGAGAATATTTCTAATTTTTGCTATATTCCTAAGGTGAAAGAAGGAAATCTTACAGACCTGTTTTATATGGGACTTGGAAGACATTTCCTTATCAAAAATAACCCCATGGTTCTTTACATTGTCACCAGAAGATTTGTCATTTAGATGAACAAACTGGGATCTATCAGACAAACACGATTTAAATTAGCCTAGTGCTGTTCCCTTGATCCCCACAGTGTGTTCGAGCCTTTCAATGAGGATATTGTTATTGACTGTGTCAAAAGCAGCACTGAGATCTAACAGAACTAGAATAGACACGAGTCCATTGTCTGAGGCCATGAGAATATCATTTGTTACTTTAAGGAGAGCTGTCTCAGTGCTATGATGAGCTCTGAAACCAGACTAAAATTATTCAAATAGGTCATTATTCCTCAAATGCTCTCTCAGTTGATTAGCAACAATTTTTTCAAGGATTTTAGATAAAAAAGATATGGGTCTGTAATTTATTAAGTCTTCTTGATCAAGAGAAGGTTTCTTAAGTAGGGGTTTTATTACAGCTACCTTAAGAGCCTCTGGTACATAACCATTCACTAATGACAAATTAATCATTTCCAAAACGGGGGTTATAATAATAGGAAATGCTTCCTTAAACAATTTTGTCGGGATTGCATCCAACATACAAGTTGAAGGCTTAGATGAAGAAAATATTTTTGAAAGCTCAGAAGGCTCAACTGGAACAAAACACTTCAAACAGAGATCAGGCTCCATAGCTACATTCAGTGCCTCATTGCTTACTGAGGTAGTAGTTATGTTTGGTAGGATGCCATCAATTTTAGTTATAATAGATTCAATTTTATCAATAAAGAATTCCATAAAGTCTTTACAGCTAAGAGTTGGAAGAATGGATGATATAACAGAGTTTTAATTTCTCGTAAGTTTAGCCATAATATAAAAAAAAAAACTAGGATTGTTCTTATTCTCCTCTATTAGTAAAGTAAAATATGCAGATCTAGCTTGGCGCAGGGTCCTTTTATACCGAAGCGGGCTGTCTTTCCAGGATAAATAGGACTCCTCTAAAAGCGAAAACCGCAATTTTTTCTCCAATTTCCTGGTGTTTCCCTTCAAAGTACGAAGTTCTGAATTCGACCAGGGGGCCAACCTTCTATGAGTAATCACTTTCCTTTTTTGTGGGGGCTACGTTGTCTAATGTTGTACGCAATGAGGACGTAATACTATGAACAACAGCATCAATCTGTGTAGGGCATGAAATTAATATGTTGCCCTCCACTGCGTTTCTCTGAAATACTGAAGAAATTAGAGTTGGAATGGATTCTTTAAAGGCTGTAACAGCATTGTCTGATAGACACCTACTATAAAGACATTTTCTTTCAGATTTTAAGTACTCAGTGAAAAAGAAACTCAAAAGTTATCGAAAAATGTTCAGAAAGGAGAGGGTTATGAGGCAGTACTGTAACTTTTTCACACTCAATGCCATAAGTCAGCACAAAGTCTAAAGTGTGACCAAGAGAGTGGGTAGGTGTTTGGATTTTTTGAGTGAAGCCAATTGAGTCAATGGCAGTAAAGGCAACATTTAGGCTGTCATTTTTGGTGTCAACATGAATGTTAAAGTCTCCTACTATAATGATTTTATTGGTGTTTAACACTAGTTCAGATAAAAAATCTGAAATCTGATCTATAAATTCAGAGTAAGGACCTGGCGGACGATACAAAATAACAAACAGAAGTGGTTTAATTCTTTTAGAAGTTGGATGAGGAAGGCTAAGGGTTAAATGTTCAAAAGAACTATAACTATCACAAGAACCTTAGTGGCCTCCCAGAGAAGAGTGGGTTTCTATTAGACATTTGGCAGAAGTCTATGAGGTCTGTACCAGTAGCAAAAGAGTCTTGGAGACTTTAGAGATCTTCACCGAAGGCACAGGCATCATGGAGGCATGTGATGGCAGCAGATGGAAGATCTGCAGCAGAGAAAATGTGTTGTTGTAGAAGTTGTTGGTCTGTGTGTCTGAGATGCAAAAACATAGGGCCTGCGATGCGAGTCCGGGAGCCTACAGCTTAGGTAATGATGATAGAGCAGCCAGCAGTGCAGGAACCTTCAGTCAAGGCATCTGGGATTCAGAAACCCTGAAGATTGCCAGAAACCCATGAAGACAGTCCTTGCTGCAACAGAGCCACTTAAAGTCAGGTGGCCTGAGACAGAGCGGCATTATGTCAGCGGTCTTCAAAATAACAGCTTAGTCAGGAGTCCACAGCTACACCAGGTTTGGGGGTGGGGAGAGGAACATACAGACGGTCTTTGATAGTGCCAATGTCTGACTCCTGAAGGGAATGGCATTTTAGACCCATTACCCAAAGCTTCAGAAATAACCTATCTTTGGGCTGGAAAAGAAGCCCCCCAACCATGGTGTACTGAGGTTGTGAAAATGTGATCTGTGGTGGAGATGATGCTATTAAAACATGGCAATGAGGAAAAACACTCCTCATGACATCGTGGTCCCATCATCCTGTCTCAGAGTCTTCCACAAAATAAGTATAGAAGGCCATCCTTTATCAGAAAGCGAAGAGGCAATACCTCCAGATCAGGATACAGATATAGCATGGCAGTTTCTAATCTGTTGAGCCAACTTGCCTCCCCAGCTCTGCCGAATCAGTGTAAGGAATGTCCGAGTGAGTAATCCGCTGTGCGGGCAAAGGGAATAGATTTTGGCCAGCCTTTCTTTCCAACACAAAAACCGGAGGATTCAAAATTTCAGCAGAGACAACTTGGTAATGTGAAGAAAGTTCATTGAGAAAGTTTGAAAAAATCAATGATGACCAGACAGATGATCTGTCTGTCAAACACCTAAATCAGGCTGTCTCTGTGAGGTGGCAGAGGAAAGCTAACATGGGGTATGGATCTCTGTCTTCTATGATGAGCTAGGAATGTGGACAATACATCTGGTAAAAAATCCCTAAGGCTAACTTGTAACAGGCTATGGGAACTATACCTTCCCGTTGTCCTCATAATGAGTGATGATGAAGGATGGATAGATACATGGATGGTTGGATTGATTAATGGATGAATTGGATTGACAAAAGCAATTATAAAATGTCACATTTACAAGCTGCATTTACTTTAGGGTTATTTGAGAACAAACATTTTTGAAAATACATTCATATAATGAATGTATTTTGATGACATAGACAACTGAAAATGTAGAAAAAGGAAGAGATGAGACAAAACAGCTTTTCGAATGTGCAAACTGACACAATGATTTGAAAATTTTATGAATCTGGCCAATCTAACAGCTTTGTGTTTCTGTTGTGCTACAGCGCATCTGGCAAAATTTTCCTCCACCTGAGCGTTTTTAGCTAGCAGCTCATATCATGCTCCTTTTAGGCTGCAGAAAAATTTCTGTCAGGCTGACAATGCCAGGTCTTAAAAAGCCTAACTGTGGAGTAGATATCAAGCATTCCTATCTTGTTTTCTTATTTATGACCATGTTTCCAAGACACACATTTTCCTGTCTCAACTTGCCCTCCTTGGGTATCTCTCTGAATTTTGATCATTTCAACAATGACTTTGTTCCATAGTTCCCTTTCGCCTTGGCCTTGGATCTGTCCTTCTGAATCTGTCTTCACATACTCTAGCTAGTTTTTGTGCCGTAAATCACGCCTTATCGTCAGATCCATCTGTGCGCTTATACAGTTCTCATCCCATTTTAAACTTTCAGTTCAGTCCAAACCTTGGGATTAACTACTAATACTATGAGAATCCTCATAGAGTAAGTCCACTATCTATTACAGTGACTTTTCCATGCATCACTGTCTTCCACTGATTCCAAGCTGTTTTAGTAAACTTACCTCTCAAATCATTTGTGCCTGTGGTTGAACTAAATAACACGGCCAGTAAGCCTTTTAGCCAACGGCGATGAGTCTGCCTACAGAACGGAGGTCCAGCAGTTGGTGTCTTGGTGCAGCAACAACCACCTGCTACTAAACTTTTTCAAGATGGCGCCGGAGTGTCTGTGTCGCCCCTTGGCTCTGTTAAGTTTAGTTTATTTTGTGTAAATTCTTTCATGTTTCATAAGGACCATTGAGTCTCTACTGGTTTATAACCGCCATAACCTACTTGATATCAAAGTAGCAGTGCAATCAAGCGTGATCTATGATGCAAACAAGTCGGATTCTTTTTACCTGGCTGATCGTCCGGAGTACCTCATTCTTGCAAACATCCCTCTGCCCAGGAAACGCAAACGGCGAGGAGTATGAGCCGGCTGGCTTTTGAAATTGAAGGCCTTGCTGGCGCTTTCTCCGGACGCGATGTGGCCCGTCTTACTTTCGCTGGACCTCAGTGATCATTTCCATCGCTTCACGTCGCGACGCAGGCTGGCCTCAGCCAGCACCCGGTTGGTGCCCATCATCGGTGAAGGGGAGAATTGTTGCGCACCGCGCCCTCGCTACGTTCTTCACCGGGGCTCAAGCAGTGTGTCCCCAGGTAAACTTAGGCCCCTGAGCTGGGTAGCTCAGGCGGCTGGCATGATAGCGAGTCGTACAAAGTGTGTACTCATTAACGCGAGATCTGTGGTGAACAAGACTTTATGATACATTTATGATTGTCGGAGATTTTAATTTGCATCCATGTTGTCTGGCCAAACCTATGGTCAAAGAGTTTATGGACTTGATTGAAGCTTTTAATTTGACACAACATGTCACTGTTCACTGCCTGTACGTTTTAGAGTAGATTTAAAAATATTATTGTTTTTTTTTAAAGCTTTAAATGGACTGGCTCTAAACTACATTTCCGATTGCATCCATCTTTATACTCCGTTGCGCACTCTGAGGTCTGGGGGCCAGTCCCGGTCCCTAAGACTAGACTTAAGGGGGGACAGGGCGTTCTCTGTTGTTGGTCCCAGACTCTGGAACGCTCTGCCCCTCTGTGTTCATACTGCCCCCCCTGTGGAGTCTTTTAAGTCTTGTCTGAAGGCCCACTTTTATTCTTTGGCTTTTAACACTGCATGAGTTTTATAGTCTGATGTGTCTTTTACTGTTTTAGCTGATTGTCTTATTTTATTTTTATTTTTATTTATTTTATTTATTGTATTATTCTATTGTTCTCTTATATTATTTTAGTGTATTTCATGTCTTATTTATTTATTTTTTATCATGTATTTCATCTATGCAGCAATTTGGTGGACATGTTCCTGTTTTAAATGTGCTATATAAATAAAGTGGTTGCATTGGATTGGATAAACACAGAAAAGACTGTGGAGATGGTGGTGGATTTCCGACGCATCCCACCCACTGCCCCTGACCCTTTTAGTCGATGAGTTGTTATAGGTTTCTGCCAATTGTAGAAAACATGTGCTTTCATTTCACATCATCATTTGACCAACAAGTAGTAACATCTCTGAACACTGCAGTTTTCCTTTTTAGGAGGACAGAAGTCTGTTTATTTAGTCTGAGACCAGGAATCTTTCAATCCCCAGAGGAGGAAAGCGAAGCTGGATACATGTAACCACGCTCTAAAAGTCACGTTTATCCCATAATTTATCTGTAACATATTTACGAGGTTACATCTGTGCCAAAAATCATCTGTAGTACTCTTGACTTACACAGAAAGAAATGCTCTGTGGAAATGAACAGTGGGTGGTATGTTAAACCTCAAAAGGCTGTATTAATTGTTTTTTCTGTTGCTATTAAGACAAGTTGATACTCCGCTACACCCAGACAAACAAACATTTTAAAGTTATCACACTGATTTAAATATAATAAAATACATTTTATTTGCAGTTTGAAAAGCTTTGATCATTGTTAACCATTTTACCTGTATTGGATTTGTTTGCCTCTATTAATTTTATCTTCATGGACCTCTTATTAATCTGTCAACAATCAAGTTTAATTTACTGGCCTTTATTTATGATGCATTGGCTGTCAAAAGAAAACTTTACGTTCATCTTTTTATATATGGAAAAGAAAAGTATAAATGGAATCTTGTACATGAGACATAAGGAAAAAATATAATCAAGACAAGCAATTCCTGGATTTTAAATTTTAAAGAGCCTCCAATAACCCTGAAAAACAAGTTAACAAACATTCTTGATTTAAAGGTGGATCAGATGCAAAACGAATAAAATTCACTACTAAGATAAGGCGGTCATCTAGAGAAATAGCATTGTTCTGTTTTGTGAGATGTAATTTAAATTCATCCTCACCTTTTAAAGTTACTTCTCAAGTTGCTGCATTAACGTTATGGCATGTTTTTGTAAAATCTTAGCTGAAGAATAACTTGTTTATGCTGTTACAGCACAGGCATCAACTTCTTGTTTTGACATGAACCACAGCAAAAACATTGTTTTTTTATTTTACAAGGCCTTCAGTGGAACTTTCTTCCCTCTCACCACAAGAGAACAATAAAGTTGATGAAAGTTTGCACTGCTTTACTATCGCTTCTCATATGACTGTATACCAACAGAATACCAACCAAGATGGCGCCACAGATGGCGACACTGGATAGGAGCTCCGTAGTGCTTTGTTTGTTTTTGTTTGTTTGTCATGGCATGTGTGATCCAAACACACTCAAATACAGTGCAGAAGATCTGCAGAACATTAGGTATAAAGTATTTCCTGGTTTTTCATTATCGGACAGTCTTTTGGACATTTTAGTCGGCGGAGCGGCTGCGCTGCTGAGCGGACGCAGGCGGAAGCGCAGACATGGGAAGCGCGCCGGAGCGCTCGTCAAACTGCGACAGCGCGGACTTCGTACACCGCTACTCAGCATCCATATGACAAACCTTTGCTCTTTAGGAAATAAAATGGACAAACTTTCACTGCTACACCGGACCAAGAAGGACTTTTCTCTCTCTGCTGTACTGTGCTTCACTGAGACCTGGCTCACGGATTCCGTCCCGGACAGCGCGCTCCACCTGCACGGCTTTCATCTCCACCGAGAGGACCACGACACAGAGCTTTCCGGCAAGAAAAAAGGTTGCGGAATTTGTTTTTATATCAACCAAGATGTGACAGTGTTAATGAGAACATGCAGCCCTAATCTGGAATCGCTTTTCTTGAACTGTAGACCGTTTTATTGTCCGTGGGAGTTTTCATCCGTTGTGCTTGTTGCTGTTTACATTCCACCTCAAGTTTGCACGCGTGAGGCACTGAGCGCACTCGCTGATCAGATCCTCAGCGTGGAAAACCAACACACAGACTCTATTTTTATCATCTTAGGGGACTTTAACAGAGCAAAACCTAACAACAAACTACCTAAATACTGACAGCATGTTACCTGCCCCACCAGGGAGAGCAACATTTTAGATCACTGTTACACTGTATTTAAAGCATGGTTTTAAAAGAAAAGGAACACCCTTACTAAAGAGATCAAAGCTGCAAAGAAGAACTACTCCAACAAGCTAAGCAGCATGATGTCCAGTAACGAGCCATCAACTGCCTGGAGGTGTCTCCAGAACATCACCAGCTACAAAAGGCCACCTACACAGACAATGGGAGATTGTCAACTGGCCGACGACCTTAACAGATTCTACTGCAGGTTTGAACAGCCCAGCAATGAGCTCCCATCCAACACCACTTCACACCCATCTGACTATCAGCCACCCATCCAGCCTGCCCTGAAGATCTGCGAGGAAGACGTGCTGAGACTTTTTTAAAAACAGAAAGTCAAGAAGGCCCCAGGTCCTGATGGAATCTCTCCCTCCTGCCTGAGGACCTGTGCAGACCAGCTTGCACCTGTCTTTACTAAGATATTCTCCAGATCACTGGAGCTGTGTGTTTACCCGTCCTGTTTTAAAAGCTCCACAATAATACCCATTCCTAAAAAGACAACTACCACAGGACTAAATGACTACAGACCTGTTGCCCTTACCTCTGTGGTCATGAAGTCCTTTGAAAGACTGGTTCTCAACCACATTAAGGAAATCACGGACTCCCTGCTAAACCCCCTGCAATTTGCCTATCGGGCCAACCGTTCGGTGGACGATGCAGTGAACATGGGTCTCCACTTCTTCGTCCAACACCTTGAACACCCAGGAACTTATGCAAGAATTCTGTTCCTGGATTTCAGCTCAGCCTTCAACACAATTATTCCAGGACAATTACACAGCAAACTGACTGAACTCAGCGTACCAGCCTCCACCTGCCAGTGGATAACTGACTTTCTTACTGGCAGAAAACAGCAGGTGAGGCTGGGAAAGTGTACTTCAGTGAC
>JAVLVB010000779.1:2390877-2404511 GCA_032876305.1 Orestias chungarensis | reverse complement strand
CAACACCTTGAACACCCAGGAACTTATGCAAGAATTCTGTTCCTGGATTTCAGCTCAGCCTTCAACACAATTATTCCAGGACAATTACACAGCAAACTGACTGAACTCAGCGTACCAGCCTCCACCTGCCAGTGGATAACTGACTTTCTTACTGGCAGAAAACAGCAGGTGAGGCTGGGAAAGTGTACTTCAGTGACCCCGAACCATCAGCAAAGGGTGCCCCACAGGGTTGTGTACTCTCCCCACTCTTCTCGCCTTCTCGCTGTATACAAATGACCGTACCTCCATGGACTCCTCTGTTAAAATCCTGAAGTTTGCAGATGACACAACAGTCATTGGTCTCATCAAGGACAGTGATGAGTCTGCTTACAGACAGTTGGTTGATCAGGTTGTCCTCTGGAGCAGTCAGAACTATCTGGAGCTGAACACAACAAAAACAGTGGAGTTGACCGTGGACTTCAGGAGGAGTCCCCCAACCCTGCCAGCACTCACCATCCTACACAGGACTGTGATGGTTGTGGAGTCCTACAAGTTCCTGGGCACAACGATCTCCAAGGACCTGAAGTGGGACAGCAACATCAACTCCATCATCAAGAGGGCTCAACAGAGGATGTACTTTCTGTACCAGCTGAGGATGTTCAACCTAGCCCAAGAGCTGATGGTGCAGTTCTACACAGCCATCATAGAGTCAATCATCACCACATCCATTACAGTGTGGGGCAGTGCTCTCACAAAACACGACACCAAGAGACTGCAGCGCATTATCAAGTCTGCAGAGAGGACCATCGGTGTAAAGCTGCCCGCACTGCTGGACCTGCATGCCTCCAGAACCAGGAAGCGTGCAGAGTAAATCCTCACCGACCCGTCTCACCCTGGCCGTCACCTGTTTCGGTGCATTCCATCAGTTCGACGCTTCAGCCACATGAAGCTTTTTTTCCAACTTCCATTATTCTCATGAACAACTGAACAATTTATTTATGTATTTTTATAACTTCTATAGTTTTTATACTGCACAAAACTGCACTTTAAAAAAATATATAAATTATACATGCTAAATGTTACAAATGTTTCTTTACTGTATTTTTCGTGCACTGGAAGCATCTGTGTAACCAAAAACAAATTCCTTGTATGTGTGAGCATACTTGGCCAATAAAGCCTGATTCTGATTCTGATACTGATTCTGATTCTGACAGCAAGCCAACACCACTCCTTACTTTTCCACCTCTCCCTATGTACAAACTAGCGACAGGTGGGAGAAGCATAAATGCTTACTTACAGAAAAACCTTTAATTGACCAAAAGTCTGTTGATGAGAAAATGCTGCTTCAAAAGTTGATCAGATTGAAAAGGACCGTTTGTCACGTTGCACTAATCTTTAAGTACGTTTTATAAATGAAATGAAATTTGTTCACATATGCATTAAAGTAAACAACTTTGCCTAATTGTGAGTGTTGTTAGTGTCTAAAATTGTCAAGTATTAAATATTTAACAATGGAGCAAACTGTGAGAAGAAATGTAAGATCGGTAGAAATAACTGAAATGAGGTGAGTAATGTTCTGCTGTGCTCCCATTCTTTACTTTTACTGACAATTTATTATCCCATAAATTTCAAAATAACTGCGGTTTCAAGTCATGCAACGTGAAGGGAGATAAAACGAGTAAGGGAGAGTTGGAGTAGATTCCTCTGGGGATTTAGGGCATAATAAATTATGAAGTAGTTATGGAAGCTGAATTGTCGTTTTAAAGGAGATTTTGTTCCGTCCCAAATAAAACTACCATTCCCAATGCAAAGCTCATTAACATTTAAAAAAAATGAAGTGTTATATTTGTATGCAAAACATAGTTGCGTACAAAATCTAAAATAGGTTGCCAAGTAGCTTTTTAATCACCTTGGCAATCTCAGTACCAGAGATTGGATAGCCTACCCCAAAGTCCCTCGCCTCCGCTTCCTCAGTGAAAAGGTCTTCGAAGTCCTCCGCCAACCAACCCACAATGTCCCGAGTTGAGGTCAACAGCACACCATCCCCACTATAAACAGTGTTGATGGTGTACCACTTCCCACCCCAAGACGGCGGATGGTGGACCAGAATCGCCTCATAGCCGTACAGTCGTTCTCCATGGCCTCTCCAAACTATTCTGCTCTCACTGAGGCAGTTTGTAGCTGAATGTGAACAACCAGGATGAGAATCTGTGCCTCCAAGTCTGGGGTCATGGTCTTGGGCCGGAGAGGGCAGAGTGCCTTCCCTGGGTTGGCGGGGAGGTCCTGCCTCAAGTGGAGGACTTTAAATATCTTGAGGTCTTTTATACGAATGAGGGAAAATGGAGAGGGATATTGATAGCCTGATTGGTGTGGCGTCTGCAGTGATCGCGCTGTATTGATCCGTCGTGTGAAGAGAGAGGTGGGTCAAAAAATGGAGCACTCAATTTACCAGTTGTTCCCACCTTCACCCCTACCTCAAAAATATTAATTTTATTTGCTGCGTCTTCACTGTAGAGTTACTTCTGCCAAGGATTTGTTCAACAAATAATGACACAAAGTGCCATTTTAGCAAATTTTAAAACCCCCAAATGAAATAAAAGGGTTTCGTTATGTTTTGTTTTCATTTTAATTTTGAGCTCTTAAGGATCAATAACCTTTTGAACAAAGCCTATTTTCTATGCTGTTTTAAGCTTCCTCAGTGAGGCTTAGACAGGACATACACAGAAGTTTAACATAATCGCTTAAACTTTGTGTCCAATTTTCCTGCCCCAGAGGGGTATTTAAGTAGGGATCCTTTCCTGAAAATCATTTACAGCACTATAATGGTTATCTGATGTGTCCAGGCGGCATCAGAACCATATGTTAAACTTCTACTCGGATACTGTAATTGGTTAAAACAGACTTCGAAGGATTCAAAAAAATAAAAAAAGTTAGGGAGGATGTTCTTCGACAAATAGCAAGCTTTAGCATACTTTGTTGACACATGCCATTTAAAGTGTACAAAAGACTGTAGAGAGAGAGGGGTTTAAAATTATAACTTAACTTTACCTATGATTAGCCCATCTTTTGTGGTGGATTGAACTCTCAATACCTGAGGCCCTAACCTTCTCCATAACCTCTATTGCACAACAGTAAATGGCAAGGCAGACTGTGAGCGGTTGTGCAAATGAAAAGGCTTGAGATTCTAATGGAAAACAAGCCTGTTAAACAGCAGATGTTGCAACAAAATCACAGATGGTATTGATATGTACATCGCTGCAGGTTATAGGTTGTTGTGTAGGTTACATGAAAGTGGAGAAAAGGCATCTGCGTTAATGAGACAGGATGGTTGGGGCCATAGCTGCAGAGTGGGTTGGTGTTGCTATTTATTCTGGACAGGCACTATATTCCACTCAGTCGGACTGCAATACAAGAGAGGTGAGATAGAAAGAAGACGTAAAGAGACCGGTAGGTATTTTTCAACTACAAATATGTTTTTTTAAAGTAATATGAAATAATAACATAAACCAAGTTTGTTAATCTCTTTGTTTTTAGCTTTTTTAAGTGATCATGCAGGCCTTGTTGCTCGTCCTCTTGATGGGAATACTGGATGTAAACATGAGCCAGGATTACAGCCCCTTCCAGTGGCTGTCCCATCTACGAGGCCGGAGGCAGAATGCGGGCTGGCAGTCTGACGCTACAGATTGCCCCCTGGAGTGTGACTGCCCTACAGCCTACCCCACAGCTATGTACTGTCACAACCGCAACCTGCAACATGTTCCTTACGTTCCATCACACATAAAGTATGTCTACTTGCAGCGTAACCAGATCACAGGCATTCAGGATGGGGTGTTTGACAATGCTACTAACCTGGAGTGGCTGATTTTGTCACACAACAAGCTGATCTCAGATAAGATTAGTGACAGTGTCTTTGTCAAGCTACGAAGCCTTGATCGGCTCCACCTAGATTACAATGAGCTGACACGTGTGCCTCGCAATGTACCAAGGTCTCTCACGGACCTGCGGCTTTCCAACAACAAAATTACAAAAATCTTTTCACAGTCATTTGAACGGATGTCAAACCTTACCACCCTGCAACTACAGGCCAATGACATAGAAGAGGTGGAAGTTGGCTTTAAGGAACTAAAATCTCTCACTATGCTGGATATGAGAAAAAACAAGCTAAGGACGATTCCTGGCAGCCTTCCCAACAGACTGGAGCAGCTTTATCTGGAGTATAATCGCATAGAGACTGTGCCAGCTGATTTTCTTTCCACGTATCCCAACCTGCAGTTTATACGCTTGGCTCACAACAGCCTGACAGATGAAGGACTTCCCTCCAGCGTTTTCAATACCAGCACTCTAGTTGAGCTTGACCTGTCCTTTAACAAACTGGAAAAGATCCCTCTTGTTAGTAGGAACCTGGAAAACCTCTACCTACATGCTAATGAGATCAAAGGTATGCACACATCTAAAAACTTTACAGTAACACACTACAACACAAGTTTTAAGCGCAATTAAAAAACTGATTTATTGATAACCATCAACACTTTGGGTAGTTTTTCCGACGTTGCATAGCAGGTGCTGGAACAGATCATGAAAAAAGGATTGTGATAAAAACAAGACAGCATGCTACTGTCAATGATATTTCTGTGCCGATTAATTCTCTATTAGTGTAGTTATCGTTGTTTTTTTTGTGTCTAAAAATACTTCCTGATAAGGGTTGCATGCTGGTGCAGTTATTAGTGCTGTCGAGAATCTATGTCCAAATCCTTTTTGGGGCCTATGCATAGAGTTTTCATGCTCTGCCTGTCACTCACAGCATAAAAACATAAACGTTAGTTTAAGTAGTCAATCCAAGTTGCCCAAAGGTATGAGTTTCTTTGTAAGTTTATTCATCCTGTTTTGTCTTTGTAATATCCATGTGATGGCCTCGAAACCTGTTCAGGATATTTTTTTTGAGTATATTCTACACATTCTGTTTCCTGATTTTATTATTTATTTTTTTGTTTTTACACACTGCCTCTTGTGATGCAACATTGGGTCAGTTTCGCTGTGGCTTTCCAAAAGATCAATTGTGTTTTGAAGTCAGGTTTAGGAAGAATACGTTTCGAACTTCAAATTGTGTCTTATAGGGAAAACTCTGATCAGTATCCACATCTGAAAACAATGGAATGTAGGCAAACTGTTTTGTTTTTGTGTATTCAAAACTCCCATTTATTAACCCTTGTGATGTCTTAACATTCTGTTTCCTCCCCTTCACCTATGGGTAAAAAATTACCCACCCTACAAAAGCCCCAAAATAAAGCAGCTTTATTGAATTTCATATCCAAAATCTGTTTTGCATGATGAAAAAACAAAAATTTTATCAATTCAACTCACTTTAATTCATTTTTATCATGTATGTTTGTTACACAAAACAAGATGATCACCAGTGAACAGTATTACAGTGTCAAAACAGTTTTCTTTTACACAGTAGAGGTTTATTACCGCTATCATATAAATGTGAAGTAATTACTTCGGAATTAATTATATAGAAAGGGGAAAAACTTTTATGTCAACAGTTTATTCTTTTATATTTTTAGGAAGTGCATTATAAAAATGATTCTCTCATAACACTAACAAAAGGGGTCTTGGAAAATTTTCAGTGGCATTCTGGCACGAAAAACTGCCCTTCCACTCTGTACATCCCAGAGACAATGTGTAGCCTCACCACGGGATCTATATACACCTGCTAATATTAAAAGCCCTATGTAACCACGCAGGTCAATCACATCCATATTTTTCCAGGCTTCTCCATATTTGCAGAAAACCCTCAAAATTTGTGTTCTCCAGGATGACTTCTTCAATAGCTGGTGTAATGAAGAGGAGAAAGGTGGAGGAAATTCACGGGTCCAAAATGACCCATAAGACAATCTTTGGATCCTAGTGGTGTACAGCCCACATGGAAACATAAACAAAAAAAAAGTATCACTTTTTCTAATGATGGGGTCCCTTTAGGAAAAGTCATCAAATTTCACATTGGAAAAAGATAGTTAAAGGTATTTTTTCTACCGCTAAACATGCTTGCGGGTCACATTTTACCTGCAAGACAACACAAGGGTTAATGTGGACTTGCAGAAATCAGACCACTTCAAAAAATATATATATATGGTAGTACTTTTTATTGCAGAGGTACCTATTTGTTAAAAAAAAACAAAAGTTGTATTTGCCTTATGTTTTTGTCTGACAATTGCAACTAAATATTAATGCAATGAATAACAGAGCAGAGGCACCATACCTAAACCAATGTGAACCTGACTGGATTGACTGTAGCCTTTACTAAATTAATTAAATACATTTAATCATCACCCTTATTAGTATGGCTGCAAAAAACATGTGCAACACAAACACAAGTTTTAAATGTGATTTTTTTTTTTCTTATAGTTGGTTTGACAATTCTTTTGATGTGTTCATGTTTAACCCGTTTTCACATTTTCCTCCTCTTTTAGAGTTTTCCCTGAGCAGTTTCTGTGACGTAATCGACGGGACAAACTTCTCCAAGCTGAAAGTGCTGCGTTTGGATGCTAACAAAATCAGAGCCAGAGACATTCCTGCTGAGGCTGCCTACTGTTTGCGGCTGGTTTCTTTTATTGATGTGTAGAGAGCTTCCTCTTCTTTCGTGATGTATTATCTTCAGCTCTTAACTCATATTCTCTCACTACATGTCTGCTTTGTTATTCAAAAAAAAGTTTTATTATACGATTATGGTATTAACATTCCAGTGATGTCATAATTCCAGTGTTAGTCAACAGGAAATACCAGCGTTGTATACCCTAATATCCAGATGGCGGTTAGGTGAACATCTGAGAGCAGAATAAGATTCTTTGAAAACATAAAAAATGTAAGCTTATAAGATTATGGCTAAATTACATCATTACACATAAATGGATGGTAATCAAAATCAAACGGTCAGTCATCTGCATAAAATAGTAGTTTGGATCTTTGCCTCCACCATGTGGAATGCAATAAAAGCTTCACGCTTGGCAATGCTTTGCTGTACTTCTTACAGAATTGTTTTCCTCACCTTATCATAAACATTTCAACAAAATGCTGATTGTTCAATTAAAATTTTTAGTTTTTACTTTAAATGGTAAGTATTATCTTGAGTTAACTTCAACTAACCTAAAAATTAAAATTGCTGTTCCCATTATTTTAACACGTTTCATGTTTAATGAAATGATGTGCACGTATTCAATGTTGTAAACTAGTGTAAGATCTGAAAACAATAAAATCGTTTCTCGACTATATTTTGTTTTTTTGTTTTATAGTGGCTATTTTTGCATTGCAATTATGATAAAACGCTATTCTGAACGGAGTTATCTTAATTAAGTCACACATAGCATGATTTTATGTTGTACACATTAAAGTGCAAAGAGTTTTTTGTATATCAATGTAGTGCAGTACTTGACCAGGACTGGTGTTAGAGAACAAATTCCATCAAGAACATCTTTGTTTTTCACACAAGCTGTTTTCATAGTGCTGTGACCTGGGGACACAAATCTGTGACTGAAGGTATTTCATTGCTTGTTTTTCTGTTCATGTTTACATTGACAGTGGGTTTCAGGCATTTATTTTTCTGTTACTTAACCAGAAAGCTTGTGTCATGCTGTTTCTTTGAGGGGAGCCCTGATATCTTTTCATAGGATATGTATACATTTATTACTTTTAACTTGTTATACCCACCTGGGTGATTCCACTTTAGACTTATGTGCTCCACCAGAGACCTGGGAGCTTTAGTGTAGGACAGTATCTTTCCTATTCCCAGGGCTGCATTATTTTTGACTGAGGTTTCAGAGGTTGCTCCTGGAATCTGTTGCAGCCTCTCCCTGGAGCTCGGGGTCACTGCCCCAAGTACACTTTTGACCACTGAGGGCTTGACTCTCCACAACCTCTCCATTTCCTTTGCAAGTGCAAAACAAGCAGTTAAGCCTGTGGAGAGATGGAGAAAAAATGGAAACGAATTTAATCCCCAGCCAAATCATATTGCATGACGAATATACTTTTTTATATCTGAAAGGGGGAAAACTATGGTACCCCAAACTACCTTTACTTGTATCAAAAGATTTGGATGAATATGAAGTTAGTTCTTTGTAGGACTCATCGCCAAAACTGTCATCTGGGCCACAGGCTCAAGATCCTTCATTATGATTTTCAAAATCCACTTCAGGAAGTAAATTTATCCTTTAAGCCTTTTGTGGTCTTCTGACAGACTATAAGCTTGCCTCCAAATTAATAATACTGTTTTAGATTTCTTAAGTATGTGCTAATAGTTTCTGTAGGGAGTGAAATTGATGACATTTTATTCTTTGTTAAACAGCCAAATTAGTTGGCTTTCCACTTGTTCTTTATTACAGTGATGTGTAAATCATTTGGCACATGTCATCATTGTAAAGTTAAAACAGCCATGGATTATAAAATCATTATTATTAAGTGAAATAGAATTACAACGATTATACTGTGAAAATTAGTTTGTTCTACTTAAAAAAAAAATCTATTTACAATCGTTGGCAAAAAATCCTATTGAATAGATTGAGGTTTGAGGCTTTAATGCTGCAACCTATTTATTTACATTCTATTCATTGGTTAGCTGCACCGCAATGTTATGTCCTTACAGCCTTTGTAAAAGGTCATGTTTGATATAAAGTAGTTGAGCACTGCTTTCATGAGAATATTAGACCTTATTTATAATTGGTTTACAGCTACAGGCACAGTTTGCAGGCACTGTTCACAAACTTTCAATAGAGGCAATTCCAATGATCTGAGGTTAATCTGCTTTCGAATAATTGGAAAAGGCTAGAACACCAGATTCACCTTAATTGAAATTTGCATATAATCAAATTGGACAAACCAAGTGTCTTCACAAAGAATGCTTTCTGATCAAGCAAGACAACTTTGGCCTATTTTGCCAATATGACAGAAAGTGTATTTAAAAGACAAAAGATGGGGCAAGAACAGACCCAAGAACACTGCACCAGTTTGGTATGTGTGTCTGCAATATTGTTTGTCCTGTTTGCTTCTGTATTGCCCTGTGATTGACTCGCAGCCTGTACAGGATATATTATGCTATGAAAGACTTATGTCAGAACTTGCCTTGTGTTGATTAAAAAATCTGAATAAAATCAAGCTTAAACCTGTAGTTGTAATTCTTGTTTCAGAAACTAATTATTGTTATATGTTAAATCTGCAGTCAACCCTGAAAACAGTATGGTTAGAATAAATAATTAAAAGCCAAAAAACATAATATTTCATCCCTTGTTGAAGATAGATGTGTGTAAACATACAGCTGGGACTACATATAATAATAAAAGGAGTGTGCATTGGAACCTGTGCTAAGAAACAGGTCAATAGTAAATAAGGTTAAAGTTACTGTGGAGAACAGGTCTCATTGTAACGTTGAATGACACTAAATGGGTCAACTCACATTCATATACTTGCTAAACAACTAAAACCGCTTCCTACTTCCTTGAAAATTGTTGTGTTGGGTCACTTTTTAATTTAAATTCTTTTGAGAATCCCTAAACTTATAATTACTGTTTAAGCTGTAATAAGATGTTTGGAATCCTAAAAACTGGACATTTAATAAACAGATCAGTTTGAGAGATATGTAATTATAAAAATGTTTAAGCCATTAAATGCCACCAATCTATTATTACCTTTTCCTATCAAAACAAATGTACCTCTAACTGCAAAATACTTTTGCTCTCTGTTGGTGCCCTGACTTACTCTAAATCATTGGTTTATTGTGACAATATATGACAGCAGCTACATGGCAGAACAACAAAGAAATGGCTCTAAACAATCCCAAAAACCACACTATTTACCATTTTTTTAGTTATTTTTTAAAATTGTATTATTTCAGCATTTTCTACTTTTCAAGTATGCTTTTCTTTAGGATAGACTCTGGCTGATGTATGCTTGTGACTCAATCAAAAGTTGAATAAATGTTGCTTAGAGATGACTTTTATTGCTATTTAATGACCTTCTACACACTTTTGCTGACATTTTCTAATAAGTGATTTGCTACATTTCTAACGACTATCCCTGATTTTACTGAAAAAGTTTGCTCAGTGAGCAGTGTGGGCTGCAGCGCGCCCTTCCCTGTTCTCACAGATCTCCTTTCTCAGCGGACCCATTGCAGCTGAAGCCAGACCCGGTCCCTCTGGGTCCAGCCTGCTAATAAACAAAGCCACCACTGGTTGATTTCCTTGCAGTCATGGAAGATGATCAATATAAAAGTGTCTTTGTCTAAAATCACTCCCTTTTATGTCTGTTTAGTTTATTACTGTTAATTTTGCAGAAATTAAAAGGAAACATGTATACAGAATGAGTTTTTGTAAGTTCCTAAATTAACAATAGGGTTAAACATTTCAGTCACTAATTTTTAAACCTGAGTAGAAGTATTAATTTAATAAATTTAGTAAGAGTAAAAATGTATTTGGTAAGACTGTACTGTGAGACACTGTAGTAATGTATTTAGACAAAAAAATACATATTGTTTGCAAATTCTGGTAGTTAAAACTATTATAAAATGAAGAAAAATCCAGCCTTGGCAAAAAACATGTATGTGTTAGAGAAGTACAAAGTACTTAAAAGTGAAAATATTACTGTAATACATTCACTTAATAATATTGACCTCCATGATCACCCCCATTGCTGACCCCTGTTGCCTACCTGAACTGTTTCCTGACCTTTAAATATTGATTTCTGCCTTTTCTATGCTTTGCTTTGAGAAAAAGAATCAATTCAATTCAGAGTATTTATAGCACTGATTCACAGCACGTCTTCCCAGAAAACATTACAAAAAAGTCATGTCAATCCAATCATACATACATTCCTTTTAATAATAGTTAAGAGATAGTGCATTCAAGTGTGTGTACTTCAGCTTACTACACTACTGGGATTTCCTCAGACTGTCACATTATAAGTGACAAATATAAATGATTCAAGTACAAAATTGGACCCAAAACTCAAACCTGGGAACATTTTATAGCCCTATGCTGATTCTGGAGTTCAGAGTTCCATCTAATTATAATATGAACATCCACCCAAATAAAGTATTAGGATCTGCATTGTATAAGCTTAGTCTAAGTCAAATTTCAGGTTTTTGAGCCTAAGTTTTGAAACATTTTCCTAGGAGTACACTTTGTTTTTAGAGGGTAAAAGGAATAAAAGTCTAGGAAAAAAAAAAAAAAAGGGTGGGATCCTTTCTGACAACTGTTAGGCAATTCCCACATAGAATAGTTCAATAACTTTGTACTCGCTTTTTCATCTTTCGGTCTATCACTCCACAGCTGCTTTTGATCTTCCAACGAAGAGACTCTACATTAATTTAGAAAAATACCCTCCCTGTTTAGTAACGGTGCAATCTCTGTGGATGACGAATCGATCACTGTCACTGCAATGATGATTTGTAGAAGGAAAAGTTGTAGCCTCTGAGAATAGTTGTGTGAATAGATCATGTTCTATTGCAGACTACACACAGTCTGGCAAAGACTTCCGATTCCTACACAGATTCTTAAAAAACAAAACCGAGGCCAACACACATGCATTTGATCACATGTGGAAATCTTTTCACAGTTTTTACTGATGTTCTCCTCTGAGACACAAACAAAGGCTTCACTTTAAGGGAAAAATTCCAATTCTTCCTAAACTCAGACATTATAAAATTTGGAATTATCAAACACATGGAGTGACCATCACTTAACAAACAGGAGTCAATAGTGACACAAACAGTGTCCTGTAATTAGCAGTTGCTATAAATTAATCATTAATTGTGATGCACATATAAATAAACTGTGGAGAATGTTATTCCTGCCACATGATATGCGGTATGCTGTGAATAAATCCTTTATAAAGCTGCCACATTTAAGGATATGTCCATATTTCATTCATTCTTCCAAACTCTGCCAGCAGGAACAACTCAGTGGACGTTATCAACAACAATTTATTGACCAAATTTTATGCTGAATCTCCAAACAGTCCAGTATGGCGATCATTTTTTGTATAAAAATCTTTAGTGAGAACTTATTTAAACGGACATGAAAAGCTTTAATTACACTGAACAATATTACATGATTTCCTATTTAAACGTCAGTGCTTTCCAGAGAATATGCAGCCTGTAAAGTTATGCAGATCCTTTAATAAAATCATTACAGACACCTTGGCGTTAGATATGAACTGGTAGCTCACAACATGGGATGAATAGATATTGCTACTGATAGTTATGTTCTTTAAATTTTTATTGCAGTGATTTAATAGTATTCAGGAAATAAATAACTTATAAGAAAAACATCCCGAACATAGTTAATTGTACGCAATTGTAGCACATCAAAAAAAAAGTTTACCTGAAAGACACCTGTAATATACATAGCTCCAAAAAAAATAAAAAAATACATCTTTTTGGTCATAGGTATGCTTCTGATTAAACTGGTAAGCTGAATACATTAAACTTATAGGGATGTAAAAACTTGGGTTAGAAAAATGTACACCTTCCCAAAATCTCTGTCTGCTGATGCAGTGGTTGGCTCCACAATGTCTGTAGAGAGATAAAAAGAATGAAAACAAACCATAAAATGTAATTTCTGCTACAACACAATGTAATACTTGTCATTTTTACATTTGTTTAGCAGTGTTACTTCTAAATGTTGGACTATGTCCTTAAATATGCAGTATTTGAAGAATACTCACATTACTGTGCTCACATCTCTATATCCATTGGATCGATGCTTTAATTGAGATCAGAGAGGCATCCATTAGTATCACGCTGGAAATTGTGAGAAAAAAAGAAAACAAAAAAAACAGTGTGACTTTTTGCCCTTTTTGGCAAGTCCTTACTTTGAGTTTGTGTCTAATCTTGATCCATGATGGGAGTGCATTTTCTGTTTTGGAAATAAAATATTTTACATTGTGATTATAAATTGTGGTCAGCTGACCTGACCCCCCCGCCCCCCAGATTTCACTATTTACTTCCAAGCGGATATGATTGATAAGTGTGCATGTTATATTTTTCTTGCCTTGGGATTTAATTAGTGGATGGTTGCCATGAGGTAGGTTGTTTCTGTAGAGAATCAGGTCTGATAAATACACAAAATAAGGGAGTCTATGTTATGCCATACCATACAGGTGGCTCATTATGCTGAGTCACATTTTTTACATATGAGAACCTGTGCATCTGTATAGAGGATTAGATTAGCCACATATAGAGAGATTAATAATAATAATAATAAAAAGCCCTGCAACAGGAAGCTCTGTAACTAGTGCTTAAGATTTCTCTTCCACAGGATAGTGTCAGCAGGAGTCTTTTCCTAAGTCACTTCCCCAGGTGTCCAGTGGGGGTCACCAGTCCTCGGATGCTGGAGCTTCCTCCACAGGTACGCCCAGTTACCTCTGACGAGCTGAGGCAGTATAAGAGGAGTGGTGAACCAGCTACTCGTCACCTGAGTATTAATCTACTACCGGTAAAACTATCCTCAGTGCCCCCTGCGTTATCACTTCTAGTGTCTCTAGTATTATCTCTTGTAGTCTCTAGTGTTTTTGCTATTTAGTTTTTTGTAGAGTTTTTGGAACGTCTCTTGTTGTCTCTAGTGTTTTTGATATTTAGCTTTTGTAGAGGTTTTGGAACATCTCTAGTAGTC
>JAVLVB010000779.1:2369205-2386164 GCA_032876305.1 Orestias chungarensis | reverse complement strand
AGTATTAATCTACTACCGGTAAAACTATCCTCAGTGCCCCCTGCGTTATCACTTCTAGTGTCTCTAGTATTATCTCTTGTAGTCTCTAGTGTTTTTGCTATTTAGTTTTTTGTAGAGTTTTTGGAACGTCTCTTGTTGTCTCTAGTGTTTTTGATATTTAGCTTTTGTAGAGGTTTTGGAACATCTCTAGTAGTCTCTAGTGTTTTGCTACTCAACCTCTCACATTCCTAACCATCATTGTGTCTTCGTCTCAGGTCATCCCTTCTCATCTAGCAATATCCTCCAACAAGTTCCTTTCTGGTTCAAACTCCTCTTGGCTAAAGCTCGATCTGTCCGCTCCAGCATCATCATCCGCTGCTCTGACCTCCTCTGGATCCAACCTCATCTTCACCACCGGAAAGGACTCCCCGCTGAATCCTCCCTGGCGATTCAAACCAACCATTCAAGTAAGAACGTTCCTTTCATTCATTCCCTCACACTCTACTGTACTCACCTCTCCTGTACTCACCCTCAGAAGCTCCCGGTCTTCCACGTCGTCGACGCCCTTTGTTTCTTGCCGTTCTCTGTTGCCCCGCTGTTTCCTGTGTCTCGCCGTTCCTGCCGTTACCCGTTGCCAATCAGTCCGGATTCCCTCTTCCCATATCAACAGACACAGCAGTAAATCTTTGTAAACATCTCCTGAGAGTACTTTGTGTATGTGGGTCCGAAGAATTAACAGCATGACAGATAGTAACCATATATCTAGTTTCCATTTGGGATAAATTAAGTAATTATGATTGGATTTACATGAATTACTTAGTCAATATAGCAAATGTTTAATACAAATAACCATCTATGGAAACACCTAAAAATATGTCATCTTTCTTTGCTACCCAACTGCTGGCTGCTTTCTAGGTTCTGCTGAGAAGAATGGTAAAAAACACTCAAACCACTGTTTCAAGCATGTAGAGGCACATATAAGAAGACATAAGGAGCTTATCATTTTTGCTTAATGCCCTTATTAATAAATTGTAGGTCAATGGATTAAAAACTAGGAGGTAACAAACGTTTGACAATTTTTTGCTATTGTCATTACAGGATGATGTGTGTGAACGAAGCACTTTAATCTGCTTCAAAGCTCCTCACAAAATGGTTAAAAAGTAAAGTCGTGTAAAAGCTTTCTTGTGGCCTTACAATAATTGGCAATGATGCCAAAAAGACTGACAAGGGTAGCCTGTGTCAGCATTTATAACATTATTGCATACAAATCTCCTCGCAAATAGTTTAATCCAAGGACAGAGACAAGAAAACGTTTGATCATTTGCCTTTACCCAGAATTGAAAATTTTTCTGGTTTGTTTAACTTTAACAGAATTACTTGAATATTTATTTTGACATCTTCAAAATGACTTTCAATTATGTTTGCTGACCCAGACTTCCCTACAAAGAAACGCTTGCAGCAGTCATTTGAAAAATATTCAGCGAACTCTGCTATTTACAATTGTGGCTACTTCCTTCTCTTTTTGCCCCTCTGTTCTCCAGTAGCCAAACATTCTCACTGCAAACACAGATGACTTTAATCAGTGCGCAAAGATTCAGTCCTTAGGCACAGCTAGTATGACAAGCTACCTTAGCCCAGACTCCACGGATACTTAAGAGAGATTCTGAAGATAGACAAAAGACTGTCGGAGTAGGCACAGCGTCAAACCCATGATTAGTATTCCACATGTTGGGAATTATGCAATTTGAAAGAGACTTTTTTCTCGACTTTTTGTGCATTTACTTTAATAGGATTTGACCAAGAGAACAGATGATTTAAAAAACACAAGATGAAACTGTGAACTTTTGAAGGCTACAGATTTAAGGTGAACCAGGTTACTCCTCATCACTTTTGCAGCAGATGTTGACCTTTATTGTGGTGCGAGACTTAAAAAGAACAAGTTGTTTGAACTACTAATTCAATAATGGTAATGGATCATAGTTGGGCACAAACCCACATCATTCCCAGCCCTATGATTTTCATTTTTGTAGTGGAGGGTTCCCCAGTTCGTTTTGTGTTGAAGGGGGGGGGGGGACTTATCACCTACAGGGAAAATTCTTCTTAAACTTTGAGCCCTCCTGTCTCCCTAATGGTGTTTGCAGAATGGCTGCCATAGTTGTGCTTAACAGATTTATTTTTATTTATTTAAGACTTTTCTTTTTATATGTATTTCTACATTGTTGGAAGATTTTCAATACACACTTTTAGAATGTCTAAAAAACACAAAACGCTCGCTGAGATACTTCATGCTTGTGTTGTAGCTTAACTGACTAAGGGATAGTCATTCATACAGGATAGATAGATAGATAGATAGATGTTGATAGTATTACCGTTTTCCTCTTTTAAATTTAAGAAGATTTAAAATAATAGCATTGGTAATCAAACTGGACATAACCATGTTTACTGTAATAATAATGACTTAGCCATGTAGATTTCATGTAGTTGCTTCTCGAAATGGTATTCAATTTCATTATGAACTATTTATCTAAGATATGTACATAAAGGTCAAACTAAATCAAGAGTTTATGTAAGCATTTGTCTTTCCCTGCATCCATTCTTCTATAACACATATTTGAGTAAAAATCTTCCAGAACAAAAAAGGACTTTTTCACACAAGGTTCAATCTGTTGAAAAACAAATTAGCAGCGATTATACTATTGTCCCTAAAGCAGTAAATAAAACCATAATCAGATTACGTGATTTTTGCAGCAATTTAACTATGTTTTCTACTTCCTGAGGCCCAAATATCTAAAGAATTTAATCATTAAAATAAACCTCCCTCCTTGCCAAGTGGTAATCTTTGGCTGAATGTAGGTATCTGTGTTGCTTCAAAACCCACTGAGTGAAAGTTTCTGAATATTCAACCAGGGCAAACAGGGTTTCAAAAAGTAGTAAAACAAAACAGCATGCTGGTATTCAGAGATGTTACTAGGCGTTGACACGGGCCATTTAAGAGTAAATTTCAGAGATCAAAATTATAACTTTCCAATTACTTTTTTCACTAAGACCATGATTTGAAGGGACGCATTTCCTTAAAAGTTTAAAATGGGTAACCAACTTCATTATGATCTTAATTGTCTTTAACACATTAGCATTATACAATAAAGGTGGTAATACGGATTTATACAAGCAGATTACATATAGTTGCTTTTTGGTATAAAATGTTATTGTGCACTATTTAAAAAAAACAATATGTAAATATTTGCAATAAAACAATTCAAAACAAGAACTCCTGGTAACTGAACGACATGTACTGCTATTTACTGTAGTTGCGTGTACATTAAAGTTTTAATCTGCTCCCTAGCTGCCTATATTTGCTAGAACATTATTTTAAAAGTTCTAATTGAGACAGAACAGGACTTCTGTCTTGTACAACTGATCAAACCTGAAGGATGATTCTCCAGATTCTGTAAAATGCAGTTTGAGGTTATTTATATTTTTGAAAAAAAGTAAAAAGGTCCATTCTACTTCTTAATTTGGCATTAGGAACACTTAGAACCGAGCTCTATTCAAGCCTTGGCTGAAATATAGCACAGTAATTACAACTTATTAGATTGGAAAGTTCAGCTAAAATGGTCTTGACTCATTCTTGTGATCCTAATACAATGTCTTGTGTGTTCACAAGCTCTGCCATTCCCATCAGTCTGATTTCACCACGTATTTGAAGTACAACATTCAAGTTGTCCAACATATATTAGACGCCTGCGATCAGGACTTTCTGCTTTCTTTATTACCAAAGAGAAACATAAATAAATAAGAAAAGGCAATCAGTAAAACTCAGATGTTGGGTAATTCTAACCTAGTAACAGTATTTACATTTTTCCTGATATTTTTGTTTTTTATTAAAGTGGCTGACTAGTTTCATGTTTTTTCAGAAAATATTGCAACTTTAGTTCAATTATAAACCCTTTAAAAAAAATTATCTAAATGGTTTAAAGTGTATTATTTGTAACGTAACACACACAAATACATTAGGTTTTATAGTAATCATGGCTTATCATGTTAATATTAGGTTAATTCAATTCTTCTATAATATGAAGAGAAATTAGTCTTGCATGCTTTCTTGTGGAGCTTGAGCTGCATACCTGGCAGCTCAGGGCTCGGTCAACAGTTCAATCAAATCATGACTTGAAGAGAATGTTGCCATCCCTTTTCTCACTGGAGAATCCTCCTGTTAGCATATATCATCATAGTGCAAACTCCTTTCTAGGAACAGTGGTTAATTTTACTAATCATTTTAGACATGAAAAGCTAAAGAAAATCAATTTTGAAGCATTTTCGAAAGCTTTTTATTTAACCAAAAGTCTTATGTGAGCATACCAATCCATGAGACTTTGAGCAAGAATTCACTTTATTGAAGCATTGAGGGAATGCAAATCGGATTAAAAACATTCAGGGTGTACTGACAAATTACTGAGATGATGGCAGTGCTACTTAATAAACTGTCATTTTATTTCCACTATACCACAAGGCTTTGCTTAGCTGTTATACAACTGCATTAAATCGGGCTCAATAAAGGAACGTCTGCATGACCATAACACATCAATTTATCATTCCCAATATGGACTGTTAAAGAGGAGTGCAGTGTTTCTATAATGTTACAAACACAGGTCTGTTTTTTTTTATCCTAATCTACTGCCTTGGTAGGTTCACTTAAAGTTATTAAGGGACCACAGGAATGGTGATAGGAATTTCTGTCAAAAAGTTTTCCCAGATGTGCTTTTATTTGTTTTTTACAGAATGTAAAGGTGTGGATTCTACGCTTTCCATTGACATCCAACACATTGAATTAATGAAAACAACGAAGAACATATTCCAACACAATGTTTGCCATTTAAAGGCTTCCAAAAGGGCCATGCATGGAGTGTTTTCTTCAGGAATTAGACTAGTACATTTTACAAATTAAATAAATAAAATAATAAAATAAAATAATAATGACATTAAAATCACAAATTTCTCAGATATTGGGGATTTTTGTAGTTTTCCCTATTTCTGCTCTGTAGAGAGAACATGAAAATATACATTTAGCCCCTACTTTTTTCAGATTTCATTTTTTAAGTGAAAAACAATCAAAGCCAACCTGAAGAAAAAGCAATTGCCCCTTAGAGCTAATAATATGTTTAGAGACTCATAGGAGCAATACCTACAATGCGTCATGTGATATAACTTCACGTTTTTTACAACAGCTGCTGATGTGCTTGAAACATTGTCTTGCCACATAAAGCATGTTCAAAGCTCTGGCCTAGAATCATACTTCATTACTAATTACTTTGCTACACAAACCCGGTGCTCCTTACTATACAATTATGTCAGTCAGATAAAAACCAAATGTTTCTCTAGATGCCTGATAAGATGCTCTTCAGTTAAACAGAACAAAGCCGCTTCATCAGCAATCACTGTAAATGATTGACTTGTCATTCATTTTGGTAGATCTTGTCATGTT
Organism: Orestias chungarensis; assembly: GCA_032876305.1. Lineage (NCBI taxonomy): Eukaryota > Metazoa > Chordata > Actinopteri > Cyprinodontiformes > Cyprinodontidae > Orestias > Orestias chungarensis. Next base: position 2,380,703 of record JAVLVB010000779.1, on the reverse strand, counting down.
CTTGTGGGAGGATGTTCACTCCTGTTAGCAGCAGTTGTTCTTCCTCCATGGAGGCCGAATCATGTGCATTTGCACCAAAGATAAAACTTGCAAAGCATTAGATTAAATCTTTCTATAATAGTAGCATATCAGTCCCTGCACATTTCTTCCGCTCTCCTGTCGTGGTCTATACATGGCAATTCAAGTTTCACATTATATGCTTTTTGTAAATTGGAAACGCATATTTTAACAAGAGTTTTTCCCTATTAATATTTAGATTCACGTTTTTCCAAAATGCATTTTAAAGCTCAGAACTTTTGATGATTATTTCATGTGTCAGGACTTTGAAGGGTTAATTTGGACATGGCTGCAGCTTGCTCTTTTTAACAACTTGTGCTTTATTGCACCTATAAATTTCCATAATGAACCCACACTTTTATATATTTGAAAGGGTATTAAGAGCTGAGAACACAACTAATTATGAAACAAATAAAAATTGTTTAACTCACGCAAAGTATTACAGAAAAGAAAATAATTGCCTTCGCTGATTGCTGGTATGAAAACATTTCAGCCTAACCAAGCTGCCATGCCTGCTTTAATGCGACAGCAATGGAATGCATTGGTAAACTTTATAGGTACACGTGATTTTCGAAGTTTGCACGTTTCACATGCTGATACCTTGTGGACGATGAAACAGTAGAGAGTCAGTACGAGCAGCAGTCCTCCGCTGACAGACGCAATGATGAAGCCAAGCTTGTAGAGATCTCTGCCTGGTCTTCTCTGCGAAGCCTTTGCCGAGTTCCAATCATAACTGTCTGTTGAAATGTTAAGAGGATCCATGATCACAGACTACCCAGACATCTGCATTATTCATCACACGACATTCCAGAAGTTTGAGTTTAACACCTGTAAAATATTCTGCTGTCGACCCTGCGGGTAGCTCTGTCGTAGAGCCGAAGCTCTCTGAGAATTCCTGCTGACATCCCCAGTCAAGTGGTGAGTCACTGGTTGTCACCAGTTCCCAGTAAATAGACAACACCTCTGAAACTCTTTGCAAAGCTTCCATCGGAGACCCTTGGTAGACCATCTCAAAGCTCTCTGGTTTATCCTGCAGCACATTACAAGAAACAGAAGTTTTTTTTTTTTTTTTCTAAAGGAGCAAAATTGATCTCATGCTTGAACGACACTCACAACACACATTAGAATTTTTCTTCATTCAGAAGCAAACATTTACCTCCACCTCTTCATTAATCTGAGGAACGCATCCCTGCGAATACATGTTGAGGATGAGTGCCCTCAAAGAATGAACATAGCCATCATTTATCGAGCCCCGATTGTACTTAAAGTGGGTGGTTAGCAACTCCAGTAACCAGGGTAAAGCAGCTTTCACAAAGCAACATTTGCTCTGCAAGGAAGCAAAACATTATTTGTTATTTTATTTAGATCACTTTTTGTACAGAAACACCCACAAAAGTTGCCTTACCAAAGTTCTCCGTTCTATGAATGTGTAGGTTATTGAACACCCACTTCTCAGCTGATTATCCATCTACAGAAATGACAACGAGCGGATTTCAGCCGGGGATATGTGATTTTAACAGTTTGATGTTGTTTTAACACCTACCAACTGCTTGACAATCAGCAGGTGTTCTCTAGTGACCGAGTGTCTGCATGGACCAGGGACGTCGGCCATTGACAGAGGGAAGCTCAGGAACATAAGCACACACAGACATTTTACCTGCAACCGACAAAACTGAATATTATCCTTAATTCAACCCAACTCTCATACTCAACTTCAACCAAATTCATACTCATGTTACATATCCTAAACAATAAAATGAATCACCAGAAATGTAAATGCAACAGTGGTTGAACAAAAGCTGATGTGGTCTGCTTCTTGCTTTTTCTGTGACAGAATAAACACGGAACTAAACGTAAATAAACAGAAAGTGAATCGGAACTGATCAGGGCTGACGCGGAAACAAAAAGTAGAACGTGAACAAACGGATTAACTAAAACTGAAAAGCTGAACACAGGAACTATGGAGCGAAAAATAATTAAACAATATAAATAAACAAACAAACTAATAACAACAACAAGGGGAACCAGAGGCAACAAGGAGCTAAACTACTGAGGAAATAAACTACAAACAACTAAGAAGTACGCGAAGGAAACCAGAGACTACAGGGAAATAAAACCATAAGGAAATAACTTAAATGGTAATGAGGAGGATGATGATGATGATGATGATGGAGGAGAGAGAGAGAGAGAAGTAGAGAACCTGCAAGCAAGAGAGGAAAAGGCTTACGAAGACACGGTGGGGAAACGCCAGGACATGCAGCTGACACATGGGCGGTAAACAAACGATCCAGCGGTGAGTGAATGGGTAAACCCGGCCAACCAACCAAGGGTGAGTGATAATGAGAGAAAACACAGAAAGAAGAGGGACAGAGCAGGGGAAACTAGAGAACACAGAAAATAACAAAAACAAAGACTAAACCAAAATAGAAAATAACCTAAAGAAAACAATAACTAATGATAACAAAGTAAAACAAAGCAACTACAACAAATTAAAACAACAAACTAACAGAGAACAAAAACACATATCATGACATGTTCTAAATCTGAGTTATGGCCATATTTTTTCTTGTGGCACATAAGCTTGGCCAGTGGAAGCAGCATTCTGTTCCTCCTGTAGCTCACAATGCCTGTTACCAAGCACCTTTTGGAATCCGTAACAATAAAATGGGTTCCAGATGGACTCTATCTCTAAATTTAAACATGGTGAAAAGCATGTATTTTTCTCATTACAGAGTTAAAAAAAAATCTCTACTATTGTAGTTTGTTTTAAAAAGTGATACGCTATTTTATTGGATATGTAGGTTTTATCTTAGATAATTACTCAACTCCTCCGTACAGATGTGAACAGCCTACTAGACTGAGGAAAGAAAGCATGGTTTTCTTTGTCTGTAACTTCTGACATTAATTAAGAAACAAAAGACATTCTTTGAAAGCTGCAGAAACAAGCGGGAGTGCTTTCACGTGTTTTTTTTCCCTGTTACTGATGCAACTCTGAGCTATTAGATGGATTTTGTGCTATAATGTTATTTGAAGCAGTCCAGTCATAAGAGTGATTCCCATGCAATTGGACTGGGAATGTGAGCATAAATCTCATCCTGCTCCACTATTATTTGGAGTCCAGTTAATGACCGATGATGATACATAATCTAATTAAAGTAACTGGTGTGTGGCAAATGTGGGGGCACATGATGCAAATATAACTTTATCACATGATTTGTTTTTTTCATCTGTTCTTTAATAAAGATGCATTTATTTTGTTTAACTGCACAATCAATCTGATACAGATCAATGCAGCAGGCATATCTTTACCATTTCACAGATTAGTAAAAAGCTTTCACCTACCTTAGCTTTGCTCTGACTCACTGTTGACACAGGGAAGGTCATCTGGTACGTGTTTGGCAATGGAAAACACCAAACTTATCTGTCACACACATTGAAGCAAACAGATCTTTCTCATATATCCACTTCCACTCCACAGAAAGGAATTTCTTCTTAAGTAAATCTGACACTTCTTCATGTGGCGCAGGTCTTCAAAACATTGCCTGATGTGCTCCTCCTCCTTTGAGTGAGTTCAAACTGAGACTGACTGTTGGAGCTGACAGACAGCCTTCTTAAAGACCTCCCACCACAGAAAGTTCTGCTTTCTGGGCATGTGAAACACTAAAATGTTTTGGCATTGTCCTTTTTTAATTGCAAGCAGTGTCAATATATCAATTTTCAAAATAAAGGTCAACTTAGAATCACAAAAAGAATAAAGGACCTTCTACTTCTGCGAGCATAAACCGGATTTGATCGGTTCTTGTTCTTCCTTTAAACCCTAACCACTAAAAAAACTTTTCAGTGACTGACATGTGAAATTAATTTTAGACTGAATAGAACAGGATTTTAAAATAAACATTAGTAGTGAATCCAAAAAACTATTTTGTTTAAAGACTGGAGTCATGTTTCTTGTTCACTGAGAAATATTTCAGATCAACTTTCGTTTTTCTTTAATGATGTCCTTAATTGAAATGTAAGACTCATAGAAGCATTGCTTACGGTTCTTACTCATCAGTGTTTTATGTAATATGTTTTTCATTGCAATTTCAGTTTCCATATGTGAGCTAAGTTGGCACTATTATCTGATTTTTTTTTTAGCAAATTACGAAGCCTTGTTTACCTTCTTTTCTTCAACATTTGTGAGAGTTTTTGAAAAGAATCCATTTCACCTTCCATTGGCCTGAATGGGTAAGTGCTTGTTTGACGTCCAATTGGGATAGGAACTACTCCCCCCTCAAAGTTTGTCTTTTCACTATTAAATATAAAAATGTGTGTAGTGTTTTATGTTGGCTTTGAAGAATTGCGGATCAGCAGTGGTCAATATTGGAACAGGCCCCCAAAGTTATACAGAATAGCTGGAAACAAATGGTGGACAAGGTTCTTTCTGAGATTTCCCCTCATGTTGTGGCACTTGTGTCCAGATTGACTCATTTAATGTTGATAGACTTTTATTTAAAATCATATTCAAACAGTTGGGAATACAGACATTTTTCATGTTTGCTAAATTCAGGAATAATGAGGAAGAAAGTTTTTTTTTAAAAGTTGACCGTTTTGAGAACTATATCATGTTTTAATGAGATTACCTCATAAAAACATACCCTGATTGTTGCTTAAGTCCATTGATATATCTTACTTGTGACAGCCATTTTGTGGTCCCAAAAGTCTTGCTCGCACAGTGACCCGCTTGTTTACCAATAATTCCTACTTGGAGCTTCAGTCTCCAACTAAGCTTTAGGACCACAGATCCTTGCGGATCCCCCTCACAGCCCCAACAGACTAGCAGCAGTCGCTGTTAGCATATACCTGGTGGAACATGTGCGAAACTGTCCTGAGTTGCCATTTTTCTAAAATCATATTATTATATTCAGTTCATTGGTACAACAATATACTACACTCCAAAGAACATTTGTAAACAGCATCAACTAACCCCACGGAAAATGGTCTGCTCGCTCAGCCATCTTTGCACTCCGTGGACAACCTACATCTCAAGAACATCAAACAGGAAAAACCTCAGCTGACTCACCTCTCCCTGGCATCATCCATCCACTTTACAAGTAAGATCTTTCCTTTCATCTTCACAATCTGCCCGCATCACCTCACCTGTTCTGCTCTAACCTCCAGAAGTCTCTGGTCTCCCACGTGTTCCTGCGGATTCCCGTGACCTCCCGTACAGCCTACACTGCTTTTCAATAAACTGTTTAACTTTGAACTCCTGATAGTCCTGTGTTTATGTGAGTCAACTACTTAAAAGAAAGAGAGATGATCAGGAAGGTTCCTTCACAACAAGTGTCCCTGGTTTCTTGATTACCCTTCTCTGCATTCTTGGATCGACCTCCAGGGTCTACTTACTCCAGGAGGCACCTTAGTCTTTCCCTTACCTTGATCATCCTACTGGTATCATTGCGCTGGATCCCTTGTCATCTGCTCATCTGCCTGATCACCCCCTAATGGTCTTCCAACAAACACAGCCTGCTGGAAACAAACTGTGAAAAACCTATTTCTAGCAGAATTACTCACCTCAATTTGAAATACTCAACTGCTCTTGGATCTTGCTCTTTATCTTCAACAGTAAGATTAGCCCATACACTTCCAAGCTTTGCATATTAACCATCTTTCTACAAATGCATGTAATTGTACTTTTCCAGATAGTCCCCATGCAGCTTTTAATAGACCTCTTCCACTTACCTAATCTATGTGTCTTTAATTGTTGCCTGTATCAGTCAGATTAAAAAATAAAATTACACTGGGACACAAAACTCTTCAATTACTTAACAGCGTGATAAACAGAAATTGTCACATTTTTTTAATACCTTCATATCTTTTTATACCTTATACCTTATATATTTGTATAAAAGCAGGAAAACATAGAACCTTTTATAGTACTGTAAATTAAACCCAAGCATGAACCCAATTTAGGTCCTCAATAATCTATATGATGTTTCAGTTGATGTCTGTCTATTTATTTATTTATTTTTTTGGGGACTGTTCTTGAAATGCATCTCAGGTTTTCTCAGTTGAACTTTTTGAATAATCAGATTCTCACAATACCATGACATCATCATCTGGGCTTCACTATATTGTTAAAGTGTTTGGTTGGGGTTATCAAACTTTTAAAAGTTAGAAATAGGAAGAATTATAATAGTTTTTTTTAATCTCGAATGATCTTTTAAATAGAAATAATGTAGGTAAATCTAACTGACTTAAAACATAAATAAAAGGTAGGCTGGTTTATTGCATCCACATTCTAAGTATTCAAACAAATTAGATGGATGTTACCAACTTTATGCCTCATCCCCCCCGAGAGTCTTCTAAATTAGTGACAAGTCCAATTAAACCACTTCAGCTAAACAAACAAATAATAATAATAAAAAAAGGTGAACCAAGGTGAAGGCCAAATGGGCTAAAAGACACATCCAAATGTGATAAAGAACTGCTTTCTTTGCAGGGACAGACATTATAGCACTGGGTACCCTGGGTAATACAAATGGTGATTATACATAAGACATATTAACAGTATGTGGTTGATGAAAATATCAAATCACAAAGACAACTTAAATCTTCTGAGAAAATTTTAAGCATCACATGTGAGTTGTAAAATAACCATATCATTAAATGGATTTTGTAGTCAGTTTAACGACTAAAACCTGTCATGTAAAGAAGAATAAACTCCCACTTTTATATATTTCGTTTAATACAGACACAAACTTCATGGTATTTTTTTAGGATGGTATTTTGTCTAAGAAGCTTCAAAACATTTGTAAGCATTAAACAAAGTATTAATCAAAGGAGATAACAGAAAAGCGAAAAAACAATGGGAATTGGGATAGGCAAAAACTTGGATAGAAACCTTCCAAAGCATTACTAAAAACTGGAAGGAGAGTAATAAATGAAATCAGAATATTGTATTCCGATTAACTGAACCCTAACAGATGTGAACTTATGGAAACCTATTTGTTTTATACAAAGTAGAGATTTACTTGTACTGTTGAGATTTTTTTCTAGAACTGCATCTTGGAACAGATGTTGCTGCTTTACAATGTTTGCCAGGCTCCAGTGGAGTTAGCTAAAAAACATGTTGGCTTTGGATAAAACCAGGATAAACTTATGGGATAAATGAGAAATCGCTAGTATTTCCACAAGTTTTATTGGTTAAGGATGTAATAAAAGCTTCGAGCCACCATAAATACTCCAATAGCACACCACGACTTGATGTGGCCATGAGTCATTCTTAAAATCATTCTCTTTAATGTGTAAACAAAAACACCAGCATTATTTCATTTAGACAATAAGCAGACTCAGTTACAGTTACATTTTTACAAACGTGAAGGACACAGCATACGTTTGGTGGTCAGCTATTAATATTTTCCTTTAAACTGGACTTTACTACATTAAACTCGTTCAAAAGTGGAAACCGCTTTTTACGAGCTCAACACCACACATATTGTTTATCCTACACTGCACGAATGCATGACCCCCCCCCCCCCTTCCGGAAACATTCGGCCCGGCGCATGCGCACAGAGACATTGAGTGATAAATATGGCGACTGCGGGCAAGCCCGGAGTTTGACGGTGTCCCACGACCTATTTCCGAAGAGAAACTACTTAAAAACATTGATCTTGTAGTTGTCTATATCTTATATGAAGGATTTAGATTCTAAATTTTAGAACAAAATGCGGTAATTTGAAAAACGCCGTTAAACCGTCGCCATTAAAGGAGCAGTACAACGAGTTTATTTCACCAGCTAAGATCATCTGCTGTAAACTTTGTTATAAACTCCATATGTTATCGTTTCTCCACGCCAAAGAAAATGTAATAAAGCAAACAGATGATACTCAGTTTTTTGTCTGTCAAAGCCACTCTGTAAAAGTCATAAAAGTATGAAGTAAAAATATAATTAGAGTGATTGAAGGACTGAACCAGAGTTTTGGCCGTCAGCAGCAGTTTAAAACTGGGGAACATGTAAAGTTGTCCTTGTTTTTTATAGAATATAATCTGATTATTAGTAGATTTTGGTAGGATTGTATTTGATTTCCCGTGAAATTAACCATTAAATAAATTAAAATTATATATTTTTCATGAAAGTTTCTTTTAAACAATCATCATGGGTATTTTTATATTTATACTATAATTTCTGTAATCTGGAATCAACAGTTTTTGTTATGTTAAACACATTAACGAATACCTGCCAAGTTTCAGATTCAGACTTTATTCTTTGAGGTTAATTAAAAATATCATGAGGAGGGGGGGGGGATTGGTATTATCCCTATCAATGCTAAGAGGTGCTAACATCAGGTCTCTTATTGCCATAGCAACAGTACGCATTCACATGGACGAATGAGCTGTAAGTACAGATGCGGAATCAAGCTGTATTTTAATACAGGTAAGATACTTTTACATTTGCTATGTATAAAAACCTTTCATAGCAAAAAATACAAGTAAACCTTTAGGAAATAATAAGTTCATTTTGTAATATTTGCCACTGAATTTATAGTTATCTCTTTCAAACCTTTACTGTAGTTTTCAAATGGAGTAGTTGAGTGCTTTCTTGAACATTTTCAGGTTTTTTCACAGAGATCTGACTCTTTTTCATTGGAAAACACTAGAAATTGTCATAATGAAAACATGGCGCAGCCACTAGTGTTGTTACCCTTTCTATCTGTTACATTTCACAATTTTATGTTTTTTTACTGAAAGATGTTAGCACTATAATGAATAAAGATTGATTGCTAGAGCTGTAAGTTTTAGTTCTTGAGTTCACAGTTAAGTGGTTTATTTGATTAACTTGTATCAAAGAATATGACTTTACTTTGTAGTATCCATGGGAGAAGTTGCCACAAGATTTGTGTACTTGGTGTCCGCTGATAATGAAGTGGGCCGGTCAGAATAGAAAATACCAGGGACGAATTTTTGTCCCAGTCCACCCCTGATTACCAATGTTTATAAGCATTTAATACATGCTTTTATTTTTGTTGTCGCTTGTTCAGCTTTAGTCACCACATAAATGATCCTCAACATGGCATTGACAGAGACCACATTACCATACCACTACACACAACACAAACTGCCATAAAATCCCTGTGCAAACCACCCTCCTTTGAGAAAGGCTGTTGATGTTTTTGCTTTAGTTATTTATTTTTTTCAAAGTAATATTCAACAGATATATGCTATTTCATGTGATGCCTACTCTGGGTAGATAGATAACCTAGCTGAAAACTTTGTTGCTGTTCTCGAGGGGCGTATCCACTCTAAACTCTCTTTCAGGAGCAATGGTAATTTTCTGAGGATATTATTTAATCCCTTCCATTTCAGTTAATCTATCATGGTAAAAACAATCACCTGGAAGGAAATTCGGCCCAAAAAATGAGTCTGCTTGGGTGTTGGCATGTTCCTGCTTTTTGATGGAGTGCTGTGGTAAGAGAGAGTGCACATCATTTAGAAATTGTAAATGTTTTCCACCATTATAATTAGGCCCTTCATGGTTAAACTCATCTACTGGAATATTTTTTAAATCTTTATCTGTAATAATTAAATGATGACTGTATTTAAACATATCTAGAAAAAGAGAAGTAAAAGTCAAGTCTTTCAGTCTAGGTAATATTTTAGTTCATTGGTCCAGCTGAAGGGTCAATGACATGACACCATTTTTTTTTAAAAAGGTTACAATTAAAAATGTAACTCACAAATTAGTTAGATACATTCTCTTTTTAAAGACCTCGTCTAAAATTTTTGGATTTGATCATTTTTTTTGTGAATATTCAGGGGATAAAGGAAAAATGTCAACGTGGTGTAACCATAAAAACTTTAAAAAATACCATAAAATGCAAAAACCATAAAAAATGTAAACCTGTTTAAAAATTGTGAAATTCTTAATAAAACGCATTATTAACTAGTTTGGCATAATTCTACATTTGTGTTGTTTAACAATGAATTAAATACAGGGAACACCATTGCTCTGGGAATTATAACTAATAAAGGGAATTGTGTCTGTCAAGTCAACTTCCTAAATTGTCATGGCGGTGTAACCAACATTTGAGGAGTCATTTTGTTCATTTGTGAAAGAGGATCATATGGCAGGAAATGATATCACAAAGAAGGACCCCTGATAAGTCAAGCTGCTGGATGCCAAGGTTAGTAGCTCTTTTTGAAATCTTGATAATTGGACATTTTTAGTGTATGGTCGGGTGTGCTTAGGGTTAAATGTCAAATGGTATTACCTTAGGAAACCATTTATAATTCACAATAACTGTGAAAATAGGTATTAATTTTTAAAAAATGTGTTTGAGATCTTCACATTAAGGTCAGGTTCGTACATAGAATGCCTGTTAGATTTGAATTTAAACTGAAAAGTCTCTAACCATTCCTTTTGGTTAGAGGCTGATTCAGTCAAATATCAGACATTTTTTAAACAGGTTAAAGAAGTAACGTGAACTAACTTATTATGAGGAACTATTTTTGAGTGTTAAGTGTTAAAAAAAGTTAGGATTTATCCACAATTTCTTAATCAAAGCTCTTGAAGGTTAGGATAAAAACATTATTTTACCTGGCTTTAATATTTTTGAATTGTTTAGTTTTATTAAATGCATAATTATTACATATTTGTATTCCATATACATCTATAATGTATACTATTATTTCATAATGTCGCAAGAGTGGGTGGACAGTAACATGTTGCAAATGAACAGCAGCTTTAAAAGTCTTGAAATTCCAATAATACGATGAATGTTAAGTCAAAGAATTTAGATCTGTAAAATTACTTTTAACTTTCTTTTGTTTAATAATTATTAAAATATAATTGAGCATCTTCTCCTCCAACAGATGCCATTATCGAGCCAAGAAAAAGTGTCTCGTCACAGACCTGTAGCAAGGGCCATTTATCTTGGCAACAGGAAGGAAAGGTGGTTGTACAAACACAGACACACTTTACAGTGAAATACTGTTTAATAATGTCAGGTTAAAGTCAAAGTAGTGATTTAGACTAATTAGTTTTATTTTTCTATTTTTAAAGGAGAAAAGAGAGGGAAAGATCGAAAGGACGCCAATAGCTGAGCTTTCCAAATAAAAGCAGGAGAAGTTCAGAAATCGAGACAGTATCAGCGTGACAGAAGAGAACAGAAAAGGGTGCTTCCTGATGTTCTTCATTTACCATCTATGGACACATCAAATGAGCAAATTTCACATCCTGAAAATGCTGAATTCATGCGTAATCATTCGGACGATCATGACTATGAGCAGCCTGTTGTAGAGAAGCTGCAAACATCCACAACTCCTGCAAAGAAAGGGAAGGAAAGAAAGAACAAATACTATATCAGGTGTTCTTTTACACTGACACAGACTGGACAGGAATAGGATATAACACTTGATTCTCCCTCAACACCCCCCCCCCCCCCCCCCCCCCCCCCCCC
>JAVLVB010000779.1:2355716-2369105 GCA_032876305.1 Orestias chungarensis | reverse complement strand
GTCCTGCTTGAATTTTAGTGCCTATTTCTTCTATAGAAGCAACATTGTCAGATGAAAAATGATGGTTACACCAATTGACACAAACCGGTTACAGGTTTGTATCAATTGGTGTAACCATTATTTTTTAAATTTAATTATTGAAATTTACAGGAAAATTCATGGGTAATGAGATGTAATCCTCTATTGCATTGCACTAACATTTTTTTAACAGATTATACAAAATTTGTCAAATGTTATTTAGTAAAACACAATTTTCAGGATTTTCAGCACTTGTCCTTCACTATACTGCAAAAAGGCATAAAATCTTATTTTAAAATAATCTTTATAAAATCTGTTTTCAAGTGATATATTAAAATGAAGTGACAGCTTTAATAAGTACACTTGCATATACTCTAGGTAGAAATAAATATTTTATATTTCTCATTTTGTTGTGGTTACACCACTTGAAATTTTCAGGAACAATCAGTCAATCCTATTGTAAAAAAAAAATTCAAAAGCCATTTAAAATGACATGAAACCAACATAAATACAAAATATCCCTATTTGCAAACCATATGCAAGCTTTTACAAACAATTTATTAAAACATTTTTGAAATTATAATGCAAACTTATTTGTCACTGACCATAAAACTGTTTCTTTTCTGACACATCTCTTCAATAATTATAAATTGATTATATATCAGGTAATCATCAAAGAAAGTTAGAGGGTGATTTTTTGCTTTTGGGAGTCGTAGTCACTGTTATATTTTACCACAGATTCTAAGGGAGTGCCTTACAAGCTGTGGTAAAACATTCTTAATAGCCTTCATTGCTCTTACAAGTACATAATTAATCCCCTGGAAAAGATGTAGAACAGACTTAGTGCTGTGAGGAGTGATGTAAATGATCACTTTTAGAAATAATTACTTTCTCTTCTTCTTTTTTTTTTTTTTTACAGGAAAATAGAAAAATAAAGAGTGTAAATCTCACACGTATACCACACATACCATGTGCAATCTGGCATACAACCATTGGGTAATTAAAGCCTAATATGGTGATCTGGACTGGACACAAATGTCTGGGCTTTAAGGTTAAATTTATGTTATCATGAACAGATGCCAGTACATTACACTACAGATGTATCTTAACATATAATTCCAAGATGTTTGTTTAGTAATTCTATCCTCATAGCTTCTTATCACAACATCTGCATCAAATAACTCAATGTACTTTATTAAATGATTATCGGGATGCATAGGCATCTTAACAAAACTGAATTTTTAAATAGTTTGATGATTTGATCCATATGTGTTCATAAAACAGGAGGAAAGACAACAGTAGGAGTGATGCTGATCATCCATCTGGTAAGTGTTACAAGGTAATTTCCGAAAGTTTTGGACTTCATCATTCAACAGCACGAAAGATTATCCACAGGCTAAAGCATTTAGGGTACTTAGTGAAAGCTGTGCGAGTGTCTGCACAGGTTTGCAGTGAGGTAAAATCCATAAAACATAAAATATCGCAAACTAAAGACTACATTTGAGTTTATGGGATCAGCTATCATGCTAAATTTTGGAACCATGGTAGAGCATGCATAATAATTTAAGAGACTGAATGAGTATGGCTTGGTTAAACGGGTTGTAAACAGTTAAAAGTTATTTCTAGATTTAGTGAATCCTGGTTATACTTATTTATTTCAAAGAATGTTAAATCAGAGTAGACCACGGGACTTAGAGATACATGACATTTTTTATGGTTTAGTGCAACAAGGAAATGTCTGGCATTAATATAAATAACTGACTCAGTAAAAAGTCAAATGTGAACCCATCAATCTAGAGCCAGAGTCCCCCCTGACACTGGGTGGTGCAGCAAGTCACTGAGCCAAACACATTCAAAAACCCACAGCAGAATGGCTCAGAAGGACAAAGATCTCGATGCTGCAGTAGCCCGCTCTCTGCTGATTTTATCTTGATTAAAGTGTTTTGACAGAATGGTATGAGTAAACAAAAGTCTATAAACGTTTAAAAGGCCAAAATACCAGGCTTTGCTATAATGGCTGAAAAATGCACAGAGCATCCACTTTCTCATAGTGACTTTTTCCATCACTGTCATTTGCATCTCTTAAGAAAACACAAAAATCTGCTTGCTACCATTTTAAACACCTGCTTAAAATGATTAAGGTTTACATTGTTTTTCAAGAGGGTTATGCAATTTGTTTTTCTTATTTTTTTTATTTTTTTTTATTTTTTATTAAGTGAAGCCATGTGTGTTTCTGTTCAAGGCTTGCCTAATAATTTCCTTTGTTGACCCTTGCTTTGCACTTTTAAAGCTGAGAGCCCATCTCGTTTTTTTCCCTTTAGTCTTTTGTGATTAAGGGAATGAAATAACAGAAAACATATATATATATTACTATTTGCTATTACTTGTGCTAAAATGACACTGCCATGTAAAGTTATTTGTCCTTTCTCTGAAGATGTATAAAAACCGTTCATAGTAAATTAAACTTTTATTCTAATATCATCATTCCACACTGCAAATTTAAGAAACATAGGATACATTAAACATTGGAGAAAATAATTCCACATTATGGTATAATTCTGTTAAATAAAATCATTATTTTAACCTGATTGGGGCATACAAAAACCTTGCGATATAGATTTTATTTGATATCCAAAAGCAATCCTCTAAAGGATGTTTCAAAATGGGAAGAACATGACATTCGCATACATAAAAAATATAGGAATGCAAGAATACAAGGAAAAAAAACTAAGCTAAACATTTCCCCAGCATGTCCTGGGTCTTACTCTCCTCCTGGTGTCTCCTCCTGGTGGGTGTGGCCAAGACAACTCACCAGAGAATCATCTGCAAGGCATCCAATTCAGTTGACCCATCCACCCAAACTGGTTTCTCTCAATCAGGAGGAACAGTGGCTCTAATCTGATCCCCCTCCAGTTAGATTCTTCAGCAAGTATGAGAGTTTTTGTTTGGCAGGAACTTGGCATGATGTTGACTTAGAGCCCATTATGCTTGCTGAAATTACCCTGCAGATCAAGAATGTAAGAGGGAAAGCGCATCCAAACCTGAGTGCATAGCTATATCCACAGTGCCTCCTTTAGAACTTTTTTAGTATTCGTGGTTACAGTTTTGGTAATTTTTCCGTTTTTGTGAATAATCTGATAATCTGATTCTCTATTTGTACACAAACTTGTTGCCATGGTTATGTATCCTAACAAATGTTCACTAGTATGAAAGTATCAGCAACAATTGTTCCTGCTGTACTGGTCCAAAACTGGAGAGAACTGTTTTCCAAAAAATACATTTTCTTGCTCAAAAAACAAAGGATTTAAACATTTTAAAAAGAAAGAAATATATAACAGATGTAAAAAAGCTTCTCCAACATGCTGCCATCAACAGGATTATATTTTATTTAACTCCCTCTTTCCATCAATTCCCTTATTCTTGCTGAAGAAAAGCACCCTCGGCATAATGCTGCCATCAGTTATTTCAAAGTGAAATGTAAGTGTTTTAATTGATATGCAGTACCAATTTTCCCCAAAACATGCCATTTTCAATAAACACAGAGATGTTCATTGTTTTTTGTTTAATTGGTCTACCTGACATGGCTGAGGACATTTTCAAATGGAAGTTCTGATATTGGCATTTAGTAATGGCTTTCTTTATTCTGGTCTTAATTTCCAAGTCACATTTTATTGGAAAAAATATATTTTAAAAAACGATGTATTGTTTTTTTTTATTATTATGAACTAAAATTTAATTTAATTTAGAGAGATACTTGCTAAAAATGGGCTTGTTTTAAATTTAAAAAGCTGATGAATGCCTGTATTTTTTGATCTACGTAAATGTTTTTTGTTGTCTTTATAGTTTCAAAACAACCAGATGTAACATTAACTTCAGCATAAGTCTTAGTTTCTAGATGATTCTGCTAGAAATAACATAGATTATACAACTCTGTCTTCTGACAAGTCTTTGTCTACTGTGTTTGTGTTAGTGGTTGTTTGGACAGGTTTCCACTCGGAATACTTATGCTAACTCATACTGAGAGAGATGTTTTTGCAATTGCTGGATTTTTGATCAAATGCCAGAGTCCATCCTCACCTTCAAATGCACTTTCAACTGATACCATTCCATGATGACACTTCAAGGATAAGGGGGGCAAAGTAGCAGGAGATATCCATTTCCACTGCAAAGTGGACATCCTGGGGAGTTTGGAGAAGATAGGACAAGGTCATGGGCAACTGATAAATTTAAGAGTGTTCTTTTTTGTCATGTCCTCTGTCATCTAGCTAAGCAGAAATTCCTGCCATTGTGTTGCTTTAAATCGTATTTAAAAATACACAATTGTTCGTGTTTATTTCATGATGAGACTCTTTCTTTAAAGACTCTTTTCACTTTTTAAGAAAAGCAACTTGATCCTCTGATAGAATCAGCAGCGACACCGGGAGGAATCTCCTGAGAACATGAAATTAGTTTATTTTTACATCATCAAAAGTAAAACAAGGATATTCATAAGTAGGAACATGAACTAAAATAATTACAATGTATTTTTGTAATTTACTGTCTATGAATGAGTGAACTACCAGCAAGTATTTCATGTATAGATTAAATTTTTTTTGTTAAATATTAATTACATTTAAATTTAGTTTTTTATTTATTTAAAAACATGTCTCTATCAAGGAACTTATTCAACTTTTGTTCTCTGTAAATGTTGATCGGCAGGTCAGACCTAAAAACTCAAAATCGGTACTTGCCAATAAAAGCTTGATCAGTGCATCTCCAATTTAAGCAACAGCTGACTGGACGTAAAAGCTCCCTTATTTTAAAGATAAAGCTTTTGCTTTAAGTTTACTTTGTAAAAGATTATAAAGTCAAGTTCAGGGAAAGAAAGCTTATTTTACTTTGAGTTTTTCTGCTCTACACAACAATTCTCAGAAAAGAAGAGACCATGATGTTGAATATGCCTGACATGGCATTAAAGATAAAATCTGCTGCAGCATCTGTTTCTAACTTCAGGCTTTGCTTTCTCGAAATGGTCCTAAAATGCTTTCATTCTTTGTCAACACACAAAAATCATAATGAAACCAAAATAAACGCTTACATGACAACTTTATTTCAATTGTTAATATTCAAATTGCCTTCAGTGCAACATGTGTCAAAGAGAACAGAAAAAAAAACATTCTGTAAATGCTGTTTTAAAGAAAACTAGTTATCTTATAAGCGGACAAAAGTCAGCCTCCTACTTGGAGGTGGCAAGAAAGTATTAGCAATCAGCATTAAAAACATATTTGGGTTTAGAGTTCTTGTCAGACTGCTGTAGCAAACCCTATTCGATTATTGCGACGATCAAACTCTGTGTAGTATCTGGCAATGAAGTTGGCTCCCAAAATCCAGATGGGACCTGTGGGCGGTGGCACATCCAGCCCCCTGAATGTGACGGTGCAAACATTGCCTTCCATCTGTGATTGCTGTAACATAAGATTTTTACTTATTTTTTTAACATTGTTTTAGAATTTACATTTAAACCATTTAAATGAAGAAAACACCTACATTGTCACAAACTAAACACATTCTGAATCATTTTAGTAAACAATAACTCCAAGATACATTTTTAAAGAAAGCCAAAGCAAAAATATTTGTTAAGAGCAAGAAGCTTTCTGGGAATGATCAGAGAAAAAAAGTTTAGTTGGCTCCAAAAAAATGTGCACCAAGAATTATGATTTTTTTTAAAATCATAACACAAAATATTAAATATTTACTGTTTTTTTGGGTCAATGCGACTAAATGTTGCTTTGCTTGCACAAGCTGGCAGTTTTGATCAACTATTAAGAACAACTATTAATTGATAGTTAATACTAAGAAAAAATTACACACAGAAATGTTTTATTATTTGCTACTTAGATGAATTCAAACATTTTCACTTCATTATTTATGAAATATCAAAAAAAAATCTTCAGCAAGACCAACTTTAAGATATATCAATATTTTTGCAAGGCACCATTTTAATATTTTTTTTTTTCAAAACTGTTTTTGGTATAATACATCCTTTAGGTTAACATTTTATTTTATCAAATATTTTTATAAAAAATGTTTTTGCTTTTGCAAGGTTTTTCAATCTTACCCATGTTATGTAATCTTCATGCGTCAGAGAGTAGTCCCGTCCTCCAAGGTGAAAGGTGACACTGGGCAACATCTTCACAGTGTCGCAGTTGACTTTATACTGTTAAACAACACATGATTAAAGGATAATGCCAAGTTAAATTCATTTTTCTTATTATTTTTTTAGGGAGATTTTGCTGCTATTAGCTTGAGACTTACTCCAGTTTCATCTAGCTGAGCTCCAATGGTTTTCATTAGTAGAGAGACAGAGGCGGCCGGTCCCGTGATGTATGAGGAGCCTGTGTCGATCACTGCTGTGCAGCCCTCTGTACAAAACATCATCTCCGCCCCCACAGCAACCCTGAACAAACAAGACACAAAATGAACAACCAAGATACAAACAAGACACAAAAATATACTAACACACACTTATTACATATGTTCTGCAACGATCTCACCCTTTCATGGTGACCTCCCACTTTCCCATCTCTCTTGTTTCCAGATAATTAAAGTTTCCGGTGTAGTAGTTTGGGTCAGTTCCCCCGAGGAGCAGTTCTCCACCAGGGGATTGTTTTGGGTCCCTGAAAAAAGTGTACAACTAGGATAAGATTTACAAATGAGCCTGCTGGGCACAGGCCGCACAGTTCAAAGGTTCATAGGGGCCCTCAGTCTCATTTCAAAAAGACTGTTAACATTAATGTTTAACAAAAAGATGTATAATGTCACAAGATTTTTGGACAAATTATCAGAAATAGTGAAAAGATGACTGCAAAGTAAGACTGTTGTTCTTACAGGATGTACAATGACCACAAAGTGTTTTAAGTGACTTCAAAGGGAACGCAAATTTGCACAAAGAAACTGACCTCAAAGCATTTGACCCAACCAACACCAAATGAACAAAACCTGTGCAATGACTCAAGAACCAAGCATATGAAGACTTTAAACTCAAAACACATCTGTAGGGTCTGCAGTTGGTTTGATATGGGGGGCCATTTGACAGCTCTGAGCCCCAGAGGTCCATGCCTCATGATGTGTCAGTGTTTTAAGCTCACAGTCTCAAGAGTTGAACGGTTTGCAATTAATTTTCTTCTTGTCACTTTTGTCTAGCTTTCGTGATTTATGATTGATGGAATGTGAAAAGGTTTTTAATTAGACATTCAAATTTATGGCCTATTTGTCCTGGAATAAGCCATTATCATAATAGGCCGACATCATCAACAATATTGCAATGTGAAGAAGCAGCTGAAACCAGATATTTACATGCATGGTTTATAAAAACACATACATTATACTCATCTGATCTGATAGAATTAACTAAACTTTCCCTGTTTTAGGTTGGTAAATATTTTTTTGACATTTTATACAGAATTTCAGACAGTGACCAAGATCACGTGACTTTTTTATGCATTTCCCACAAGCTAACTGACCTTTATACAGCTGCAGACTATCATCTAAGTTATCGTCTAAATTTTATGACAGTCTGTGACCTAATGATAAGGCGTTCACGGTTGTGTTTTATATAAAGTTAGATTTTTTTTGTTTTGGAATAACATTCTGTTGCTCTTGTGCAACACACAGTAACATTCTGGAACATTAATATCCCATCTATTTTTCCTCCCTTCTTTGGACATCAGAGGACCTAACAGATGGAAAAGAAGCGTGAGAAAATCTCCATTAACAAGATGTAAGATTTTACACTGAAACAACATCATTTACTAAACACACCTTTGATTTATTGGGATCCTGGTAAGGATCTAAGGATAAAAGTCCCAAAAATGAATGTATCTTTTATAGCTAACGTGTTGTTAGACACTGAAAAAAATGTATATTGAGGGTAAATAACAAACTGACATATTACATTTTTTTTTTTTTTAAGAAAAAAAAGATATCTGATATACTGGCACATCTGGGTGGTACCACGAAGTAAATGTAAATGTAATTAAATGAAAAAAAATGCAAAGGTCAAAAATCTTTCTTCCTTGATGATCTATTTTTCTACAGAATATACACTTATGTAGTTGTATACAAGTATGCTTTGTACTGATGTTTGAATGACTTTTTGGTTTTCCTTTAACAAAATTAAAGGGTCAGGGTTAATAGAGGTGTCAAGATTTGTTTGAAGTCAATGTTGTTGTTGCTAAAATATATATTTTTTTGACTTTTCTTGTCTTTTTCTGTACACTTCAAAATTCTCTACTGATCCTTAGTAACTCAAGTTTTTAACATAATGTGAGCAGAAGTGGGCAGTAACTAGTTAGATGTACTCAGTAACATTGACTCGTGTAACTCTTTTGAAAAAAGGTTTTTGGAGTAGTTTTAGTGGTTTTAGTGAGCAATACTTCCCACATTTGCTTGAGTTTTACTATTATGAAGAACCTGTACATTATTAGAGTATTTTTTTTTACCACTATTTACTTTACTGAAATAAAATTAACTAATTTAAACACAAAATGCACAGGACACAGACAAACCCACAATTTATAATAAAGTAAGAACTCTTGTTTGTAGCACAAATGTTATTTTCTATTTGCTATTATGAGTTCAGTTGAGCAGACAGTAAATACTATGTTGTCCCTGGAAGCCAGTTTCTCAGTAGCTTTTTTATCAATACAATTTTTACTTCAAAGCTACTTTTTACTTTTAATTGAGTAAAATAAGTTACATAATACTCTTACATCAATACGATTTTTGGCTACTCTACTCACAACCTAATGTGAGGAGCCTTCTCACGTAAAAAAAGAATATCTTACAGATCCAGCTGAGAGAGATGAAGATGACAGAACCCTGAAGCAGAAACACGAGTTGGTTCTCATAAAGTAAACTTTGTCCAACCCACTAAGTCACTCTTTGTAATTCTATCCCAGGCATCAGTGGAGGATTAAAGGTGATTTCCATCAGTGGATTCCTGCATAACATTACGTATCACAACTAAGATCTAATCCATTACTTCTTTTCTTTCTACGAGAACCAATAAAATATAAAAACATGTGCAATTTTCTTTTGAGACCCTTAAAATGGTGAAGACAGTAGAACCACCAGGCAGATTAGACAGATGTCTGTCGAACCCCAAAAGTCAGGCTGAAATAAACTAGCTACTTCCCTAAACTTGTCGATATTTTTAGTCAGGGGACTAATTCCTGTGTGACAAACAACTAGTATATGACAAGGACTCCTGTGTATATTTTCATTAAGAACAGCGGAAGATGTTAAAGACAGTAAACATTACCACGGATCGATGTGACAGAACTACAGGTTTTACAACAGATTATGCTACTGAATGTTCATTGATTTACTATTAGGCTGTTATTAACATCGTTACCAGTGGGGAAAAAAATAATATATTGCCAGTAAAATGTCTTGTTGTTAGTGATTAAATACCAATTGTTAATATAAGTAGTTATTTTTACGCAAACCACCTCTTAAGAGTGAGTCCGATTTAGAAGTGGTCTCTTGACACTAGAAGTCCCAGAAATTTTGAGCTCCCCCCTGAAGTCCCGAAAGAGGGTCAAATGACCCTTAGTCCGAACTGACAACTTTGATGGCTCCAATTAGCATACTTTCCTTTGTAAATGTCGCCATTGCCTGAGGAATCTGCAGGGGGGAGTAGAGAATTTATTTATGTTTTTCTTTTAAAAAAATATGTGAAAGAAGTGGGTTCAAAATGACAGACAACTATTATATACAAACTATTATATATTATATATTTACTATTATAATAAAACTATTATAAATTATATTTTTACTATTATAATTAAACTATTATACATTTACTACTAGAAATAAACTATTAAATATTATATTTACTATTATAATTAAACTATTATATATTATAATTACTATTAGGATAAAACTATTATATATTATATTTACTATAATAATTAAACTATTATATATTATATTAACTATTATAATAAAACTATCATATATTATATTTACTATAATAGTTAAACTATTATATATTATATTTACTATTATAATAAAACTATTATATATTATATTTACTATAATAATTAAACTATTATATATTTAATATTATAATTAAACTATTATATATCATAATTACTGTTAGAATGAAACTATTATATATATTAAAAAACAAAACAAATTAATTGTGTTTATCCACCTCAACAAAGGTCTTGTAAAAGAGTTTAAGCAAAAGAAAGTAAGCTGCTCCTGAGTGTATCTGCCCCCCCAGCTGGATTGTTGTGCAGGGGACATGCATAAGGTTGCTAACACCTTAGCAAATTTGCATGCAGCCTTTTGTGCTGTGGGGGATAAATAGGTGACTGCTTCACCTATTTTGTTCACAAGAAACAAAATGCAGAGAAGGGTCACCACTCAACAGGCATTGGAACTGATCCTGAGCAACACCAATCCTTGTGACTCAGATGGAGAAGACATAGTCCTTCAACAGTATTCGGACTCTGAGCTGTCTTCAGGTTAGATTTTTCAAATTACCCATTTTTATTCCCTGACTATCTTTTTTATTTAGAACCAAAACAAAATGTTAATTTGAAATTATTTATCTTGCAGATGAGGAGACTCCTCCTCTACCAGAAAAGAGAGCTAGGTAGGCCAGTGAGCCGACAGAGACCGCAAAAGATGGCACAGTGTGGCGTGAAGTACAAGTGGGGAAACGTCTCCATTTCACCCCTATAGAACCGTACCCTACAGGTGGTGAGCCCAGGGCTAAGGCCAGACAAAGTGTCCGGAGTCGCCTTCAGAGCTTCCTCTGTTTTATCACTCTTGACATGCTTCGTAGCATTCAAGAATGGACTACTCAACATGCACGTCACACGGAGCAGGTGGATTGGTTCATGGATCTCCCGGAACTAATGGCATTTATTTCAGACATTATCTTGCGGGGGGTGACCAAGGTTCCATCACTACGTGACAGCTGGTCAGCAAACCTGGCAAACCCAAGGATAATTGCAACTATGGCCCAAAACTGCTTCCAAGACATCATGCGACACCTACGCTTTGATGACATGTTCACACGCAGTGAACGAGCGGAGACCGATAAGTTTGCTGCAATCTCCGATGTTTGGAGATCGTTTGTCACCAACTGCATCGCATCCTACAACCCTGGTCGACACATCACTATTGATGAACAGCTTTTCCCGTCAAAGACTCGCTGCTGTTTTCTGCAATACATTGCAACAAAACCATACAAGTTTGGCATCAAGTTTTGGGTGGCTTGCGACTTGAAATCAAAGTACATCTGTAATGTCCTCCCATATCTTGGCAAGGACCCCAGTCGTCCCAGCGGGGAGAGACTGTTCGAAACTGTAGTGATGAGGTTGATGGAACCATTCATGGACAAGGGCAGAACTGTAACCAAGGACAAATTCTTTACATCATTGTCACTTGCACAACAACTGCTTAGCCGGAAAACCACAATCCTCGGCACAGTCAACAAGAGTCGTCGGGAAATTCCTCAATCCACTAGAGAGATGGACCGCACTGAATTCACCACTCAGGTGTTTTCAACCATTGGTGCCACACTGACAGTGTATGCACCCAAACGAAAGAAGGCCGTCTACATTCTCAGCAGCATGCACAGCGTGGTTGAGACTGAGGATACCAACAAAAGGAAGCCAAACACGGTCACACAATACAACCACAAAAAGTGCGGTGTGGATGTAATGGACCAAATGGTGTGGGAGTACAGCGTGCGTGCAGGAACACGGAGATGGCCAGTCGCCGTGTTCTACAACATGATTGACATGGCATCACTGAATGCGCATGTTCTTTATCAGGCATGCACTGGGGTGCAGGAGAGACGGGTGGACTTCCTGGTTGAGCTTGCAAAAGAGTTAGGTGACTCTCATGTGAGTGAAAAGAAGGCACGCAAGGAGAAACCCCTTCGGCAACAACCTTCCACACCCAGCCCAGGCAAAAGGGCGAAGTGTCAGGTCAACCATCGATGCACGAACAATTGTGCAACTGAGAGATGTGTTGATTGCTACAAATACACGTGTGGCAACTGTACCAGGGACATGCCCAGGCAGTGCCAGGTATGTTCCGACAGTGCAGACAGACTGCTGAGTGAGTGCTGAAATGCCCCTCACACACACACATGCAGCCCCCCACTGCAGCCTATTGTAAATATGTGTGGAATTGTTTTATTCCTTGTATTTTTTTTATTATTTTTATAACAAAAAATTAAAACCATGGAAACAAATAACAGTTGTTCTTTTGTATGTTTTTCACACTGAAATTTCAGTCCTCTTGACTTAGATACAAATGCTTCTGGTCATTACTCACAGCTGTACCTTGCTCTAAAATTTCTAATTCTCTATTTAAATAAATAAAAAAAGATTCATTGTTTCAGTGCTTTTTTGCTCAAATAAAACTAAACTAAATACAATATGTATAGTCTTTATATTATCAAATACAGTAAACTGAATAGAACTAACTAGAAACTAAATGGCTTAACTCAATGGAAAACAACAACCTCCTGTGGTGCGACAGTAATGGCCTTATTTACAGAACAAAAGACGGTGATTATAGGATATTTGCTAAAATCCTTCAGGTCAGTCGACCCGTCTCTGGGTTCCAGCGGTAGAAATGTTAAATGACCCCTCTCTGGGACTTCTAGTGTTGATTTAGAACCATTTTTAGAATGAGCATTAAGTATAATGTACCTTCATTGTTTTTTGTCCTTGTTGACATGAAGACAGAGTTTTTTTTAAAGTTTAAAGTTAATTCTATATAAAGCGTTGGCTAAGATGTAAAACAAGTGATCTGTACTATATTCAGAATATTTAATCTATTGCCTGTTTGTGTCCGATAACCCCTATGTAATATACCTAACATTATACTCAATGAAGTCATTGAGTATAAACTTCAATTTTCCTCTTACATCAGACCTGGTTGCAAGTTTATGAAATATCAAATTTTTAAAACATACACTTATTTACAAAAATACCCTAGTAAGCCCTTGCAATAGTCCTGTCCAGCTTGAGTATCAGGTTTCACCTTTCATGTGGATTTAGCATCTACTGATGAAATGCAGAGGAAATCTGTGAACACACCTGCTATAGTAGATTGAAAACACTTCTTCTTTGAGCACGTGCTGAGACATGATTCGATCGAACACCGGAGTAATGCCATCAATGGCCACGTTGGGATAACCCATCCCCAAGACGCCATCAAACTTGGCAAAAATAAATGGCATGGCAGACAGGGAGGTGGCTTCAGCAAATACTTGAACAACAGGGAGGCCACCAACCTGCAGAGATCAAATACCCAGAAGACAGAAAGGTGTAACATGGCGTACAAAGGGCAAGACTT
>JAVLVB010000779.1:2324391-2339781 GCA_032876305.1 Orestias chungarensis | reverse complement strand
ATATATATATATATATATATATATATATATATATATATATATATATATATATATATATATATATATATATATATATATATATATATATATATATATTTCCCTCTTCACTGTATCACGTCACTCTTCACTGCTAATTTTGCTGTTTGTGATTGCCTTCTCCAGTTCTGCAGGAATCCACAAGAGGGCGTCCTGCCGTCGTGTGTCTCCACACACCTGCAGATCATCATGATAGTTACTTGCAGTATATGTTCCTCTTTTCACTATTCCACCCGCTCCATATACCTGTTCACCTTCAGCTGCACAGCACCTACCTGTCCCTAAAACCTCTGTGGATTCTTCTCCTCTACAGCACAGTTGGCCGTGCTTAGAACTCTCGACCCCGGGTTCCACTCAACTCTCCCTGCCGGATTCACTCTTCCTCCTCTGCCTCAGGTTGCATCGTACTATCATTTCCACATGACCTCCACTAATCTTCCCTCTCTATCAGAACTTGTGGTCGCTCCGTTTTATTCCAGCCCAGATCATCTCTTTATTGCACATTTCACATTTCATAGTATCTTACTGATTTCTTGCCTCCTGAGAGTCTATCTGCATGTGTGTCAGAGGAATACTTAAAACCATGAAACTCTGTCTCTTTGTAAACTAACATAACCCTCAATAACAAAAGCCAGTGTAGGTTTAAGCCAGGTTTCCTGCACACAACATTGACACACATTGACTTTCTCTCTTTCTCTAAGAAAAATCCTTTCAACTTCTGTACTTTTGCTATAAGATTTGTTGCATTCCATTGCAATGTAAAATGGTGGAGTAAGATAGGCCCTAACCAGGTAAATCAAAAACACCCAATTTTGACCTGGATCTGGTAGAGCCAGTTCTTTAAATTGTGGAAACAATGACATGCTCGCTATGCTTTGACCATTTTTAGTTCTTATCAATCATTATATTGATTCATTGACCATGAATACATTGTTTGAGCTTTTCCAAATCTTCATTTATTGGAAAACCAGTTATCCATGTGCGAGCATCTTTTCTCCAAAACAAGTTGTGCCTTCCAAACACGTCATTTTTTGCATTTATTGTCAACATGCAATGTTTTATTCAGCATCATTTACAATTGAATGTTTTTACTTATGAATTTCTATAACTGCTAAAATTATTGATTGTGTTCAGAAGGGCTCTCCTGTTCACCGTTACTACATAATTGCTGAATATGACGGATTGCACCAACGTTATAGACTCAATGTAATCAACTGTTGTCTGTTGCTACATGTTTGTCCAGGAGGAAGGATTGCTGAAAGCCAGTGAATCAATACAGGGATTCAATGCAATCTGATGGTTGTCCTCAAATAATACCACAGTAAATGTCGTTGCATTTTCAATAACTAGGATCAAATTATAATGTTTGCAATTGACTTTGACTCTTCCGGCAAAACTGGACAAATTCAACTGTCTTTATGCATATCAATAGTAATAGGTTTTTGGGGATAAAGCACTTTGTTGTTAACTGGATAATGGATAAAGAAACCCAAATGAAGGGAAAGGAAATTGATTACCTACAAATATAATTAAACAAGCGTTTTAGGGAAGAACCTAAAATCCCAGTTTTCATAAATACATTTTCAATACAATACATTTTCTGTTGTATTTTTTAGTTTATTAACTAAACAGGCCAACTTCATAATGAAACATTCCCTTTGCTTGAATAATTCAATATTGTTCACAGTTTGCTGCTGTTGTGTGCTGCATGGTTAAGAACTAGTGAAGGGGAAAGCTCAATGCATGGGGACAGGGCTTGTTTTCTATGCCGGCACCCAAGCGTGCATCTCTTATGTAAGGGTGGGGGTTGGACGGTTGGAGCACATCATCCACTGCAAATTAAGTCATGTTGCCTTGTCATCAAGGCTTTCACTTATAGTAAGTAAAAAAGTAAGTCAAATTTATTTATAAAGAACATTTAAAACAGCTAAATCGCTGACCAAAGTGCTGTACAGAAGAATAAAAAACAACAATAAAAGAGCATACATGGGCAAGCAACAAATCACAAACATTGACTAAAAACACAGAAACACCCAAAATGAGAGGACTAAATGACTGGGAGAACTAATGAAAATAGGTGAGTTTTTAATCTGGATTTAAAGGTGGCGACAGTGGGGGCCAATCTGATGTCTGAGGGTAAATGGTTCCAGAGTCGGGCAGCAACTACAGCAAAGGCCCCATCACCTTTCTGTTTCAGGCGAGATCAAGGTACATTCAATAGTCCTTTACCAACTGACCTGAGGGACCTGCTGGCTGACTGGTACTGGAGAAGCTCACTGATGTAGCCAGGCGCCTGTCCATTAAGTGCCTTAAAAACCAAGAGTAACATTTTAAAATTAATTCTAAAATGAATGGGGAGCCAGTGCAGGGATGCCAAAACAGGGGTGATATGTTCATGCTTCCTTGTACCAGTCAGCAGTCGTGCTGCAGCATTTTCAACCAACTGCAGACGTGAAAGTAAGGACAGAGGGAGGCCGAAGTAAAGAGAATTACAGTAATCCAGGCGAGATGTTATGAATGCATGGATTACTTTTTCCAGGTCGTTATATGACAAGAAGAATTTAAGGTGGGAGATGATTTGTAACTGGTAAAAACTGTTCTTAACAACAGAGCTTATTTGTCTGTAGTATGACCCCCGAGTTTCTGTCATGGGATTTTACAGATGGGGTGAGGTGAGCTAGTTTGCTTGCAACAGTGCTAATACATTTGGGGGGACCAACGATGATGACTTCTGTTTTGTCACTGTTTAACTGGCGATAGTTATTTGACATCCACACTTTAATATCTGCAAGACAGTTCAGGAGAGACTGTACAGAGTTAGTGGATTTTAGTGGGAGGTACAATTATGAGTCATTTGCATAAAAGTGAAAAGGGATATTATATTTCCTATTTAAGTTGCCAAGGGGGAGCATGTACAGGCTGAAGAGCGATGGACCCCTGAGGGACCCCACTGGACATTGAGGCAGTGGATGAGGAGAAGCGATCAATGGACACAGAAAATGTCCTACGACTAAGATAGGAACTAAACCAGTTCAGGGCTGTCCCCTTAATTCCTACCCAATGTTCAAGGCTGGTAAGAAGAATGTTGTGATCTACCATGTCAAATGCAGCACTGAGATCCAATAAAATCCGGATTGCATTTCCAACTGAATCTAGAGTGCGCAGCAGATCGTTTGTTACTTTAAGTAAAACAAGAAGGGACTGTGCCAGAGACCAGGCAACAATTAATAATCACCAAAATGCTGGGACCAATCGAATCAAATGCATCTTATCCTCACTTGCAGTTCAGACAATTTCCAGGCTTGAGAATGCTTTGGTTTTTTAATTTTCAGGTCAGATTCTGGTGAGTATGATAGTTTCAACTGTATCTGTCCCATCCTGATACCTGCCAATAACGTTTTTTGTAATAGTACAATGACCATTTTGATGAAGTTTTTTTAAACAGTAGGTTTGATGATTCCAACCCTGTATCTAATGTTCAACTTGTGACTGAATTATTTACCAACACCTTCATCCATTGAGGTTTTTCAGATGTACATGCATCAATTTTTGTAATTGTAAACTTTTCAAAGTTTCACATCAAAATAACAATAACAAAAGAAAAACAAAAATCTAAAAAAAAACAGACTTTATCATTAAATTAATGCATTAACAATAGCTTTAAGAAATATTTTTAGACTGTTTGGTTGTGCAAAAGTGATTTGATAGGTTGAAACGCCGACTTTTAATAAATCTCCTCTTTGGCTGTTTTGTTTCATTTTTGTTAGATGAGTAAGTATTTCTGAAGTCTAGTGAGCAGTTGTTCTAATCTAATCTAATCTCAATCACATGTGTAAGCAGGCATCAGGCTGCTGACCTCTCACAATGGTAGGCAGACACAGGATAAACTTAAAACCTGAACATTTCCCAGTGAAGCTGAAATAAAAAGAACATTATATTACCAGAAATACGGCTTAAAATTAGGAGTACATTTTAGGTTACCGTTTTCATTGTTTTCTGCTATGTTGCTTTTGAAAAATTTAAACATTTCTAATCTTCAGTAGATTTTTTCTTTTTATCTTTGCATATAAATATTTTTTAATTATCACAAAAAGACAACGAATGGGATGCTGTGTCTCTCACCAGGAAGAGCAAATGTACAATGTACCAAGGCTTTCAGTCCTCAATATGCACATATCTGGTCTTAAACTCTCAATTTATACAAATTGTTTTAGGACACGTAATACTTTTTCCCTCATTTCTCTTTTGTAGCACCCAAAAAGGCCTGTGAAGCACAAAATGTTTAAATACAGAAAAAGTTAACATATGGTGTTCATGTGTTTGTTCTTCCATGCACCAAGTAAAAGCTCATACTTTATGAAACATCCGCTCAAAAATCAGCAAAGAAATAAAGAGCATAACAAGCTTTGATCAGAGTTATATCAGACAATGCTAGATGACAACATGAAGCAACTAACAAAATGTTTTAGCCAAAGTGGATTATAACAACAAGAAAAGGGATAACACCTAATAAAGGCTGGGTTGTCCTAACCTTGGAATACACACATTCAGGGGGAGGCTGGTGTGTGTCAAAGGTCAGTTATTAGAAAGACACACAGGGCAGATAATCATGCACAGACACTCATACCTAAGGATTATTTGCAAATACTAACCTTAACAGTCATGTTTTGGGACTTTGGAAGGAACCCAGAGCACCTGTAGATGACCCAAATGTGCAAAAGGTTACGGCAAAGTTCATGCAGAAAGACTCTAAGATCAGGATTCAAACCCAGGACCTTGTTGCTGCAATTCCAACATTGTTCGTTTGCGCCGGATTTGAGTTTTACTGACAGAAACCCTGAACATTGCAGAGAGTTTTGAAATGTTGTTAAAAAGGATAGAAAGAAAGGTGAGGAATCTACATCCATTCTGAAAATCAAGCATATGTTGTTGTAGCATTTTGAAACTAAGCATGTGAAGGGCTCTTCATCCTGAAGGTTAATGTGCCATCTCGCTTTCCCCCACTTTCTTGTTTGTTTTGTTTTCTTCCCTGAAGCGAAGGGAAACCTGTCAAGTGATAAGCACTAAATTCTTTATGTCAGTCTGGATAAATTAAGTCTCCTGGTAAAGATCCAATTGTCAGTTTGCTGGCTGAAAGTCAAATTTTGGATAATCACAACTTTCTTTGCACTTAATTGCTTTCTCTTTTTTTTGCTGATTTTTTGGCACTAGCAGCATTTTTATTGGCTGTTACGAGACAGGAAATGAGCAGAGAGAAGAGGTGGGAAGACATGCAGCAAGTGTCCCTGTGTGAAGGAGGATGGCCGCGTCTATGACAATAGAGCCTCTGTATATGGAGCACCTATAATGATATTTGGAAAACATTTCCATACAGACTCTGTAGATACAAGCAAAACTTATGAGACATCTAAAAATCTAGGCAATAATCATCCTAATATGATTTTATATATCTAAACAGTTGCAAACGTGTATTTTTGCCATGCCAGAGAAAAAAGTTGGAACAAGTTGCCTGAGCACAAACAGAGATTATGCTGTGACAACAATGTCATTATTACAATGTTAGTATTATTGCAAAAATGATATCTGTGACACATGTTGCACAACATTTTAGTATTTAATATTCTACATAAAGGTAATTTCAAAGTAGATTCAGAGATGACTAATAAATCAACAGAGCTTAAGAATGTTTTCAAAGTAAACACTGAGGATCAGTGAAACCACTCTGAACGCGAAACGTTCTCCGTTTATTCCCCCACCTATAAAACCTGTGATGCAGTATGATTAATAAAAATCTATAAAGCAGTTGACTTGCTGGTTAATATTTACCTGCCGTGTTTATATTGTGGACTGGAGGCATTCTGGAAATGTACCTCTTAATAAACGCAACCCATGAGAACACAGTCCTGGTCATAGGGTGGTTTTGTGTTCGTTGAGGATCTTTTTTGCAGAGTCGCCTTTAAGTGCAATGCAGTGAAGATGTTTTTCTTTTCTTATTTACTATAGAAAAGAGCTCAGTAGCTGCATTCTATCTTTAATATAAATCTTGTGGAATACAAGAAAATACGTTTACCTTGAAGGATAGATAAATGTATTGCATTGCATCTCTCACACTTCTTCCACAAGAAAAGTTGGAGACTATTAAAGTAATCAAAAATCCACCCTAGTTCTTATCTAAAATGTTGTTTTTATAACAATAGCTTATTTCTGACAGTCACTTTTTTCTTAATTCAGAACGAATAGACTTAACACCATTCTAAAACTTATCAGCTGCCTCCAGACGATTTTGAACAAGAATTTGATTAATTACACAACATATTCTGTGTCCATGTTCAGAGAGCTTACATAATTCTGATCTTGGGTCAAGTTAACTTTTATAGATATCCTGTGAACCAACTTAATTAAAAATCAAAACAAAAGATCAAATTGCAACACTCAGCTTTTCAAAACAAACATTTGAATAATATACTAGAGTTATCTATGTATTATCGCAGTTTCATGTAAAAGGACAATTTTTTACATGCTGAAATTTTTTGTTCACCTGGTTCGGTCTTAGAAACTGTTTAAATCTTATCAGTCAGAGTTTGTCAGTGTCCTAAATGTGTGTAATGTCCATTGGCCTGCAGCCAGTAGTTTTGCCTAAATAACACATGATATGTCACAACAGGCAACAAAGCCCAGTTACCTGCACAAAGCAAATAAGAAACAGATGTTGTTTAAAAAAGAACTCAATACTAAGATATACAGATAAAACAAACCTAATGTAAATCTGACATTTAAAGGAGATTCAATTTTGTCACTGTGAGAGAAACAGTTTGTTTTTGAGATGCAAGAGTTACACTAAAATATCTCCCTTTCAAACACTGAAGTGAAGTAGCCAGTATAGGTTACTTGAATGTGGTATTATCCAGGTCACTTACCTCACAGTGATAGAATGCCATTTACTGTACTTTTTCTGAACTGGTAGCAAGCACACACATCGAGCCTGTTTTCCCTTGCAGTGGCATGTGTTTCTCACCTGATCCCTGCCGGCCATGTCCAGACGACACAGACTCGTAATCGGCACTGCTGTGGATAATTCAATTGCATATATTACTTGCCAATGGAGAGGGATTTTTTTTTGTCCGCAATTAAATTTGACTTGTCAGAAAAAGGAGAAAGAAAAAAACAAAAAAACAACTAATTGACCTTTAAAATGGGAACTCATTTTTAAGGCTTTATGCCTTTAGGGAACAATCAGCTATTTTAAACTCATATTAAACCAAATAATGTTGGTAACGGTTCAATGTTTTTAAAAGCTCCGTGTGTTTTTCAGAGCGTTTGGGAGAAGGAAACTGTGATTCATGCCTGTTCTATGTCTGTCTCTTTGTTTGTGGATCATTTCCTTGCTTTGATTAATCCTGTTCTTCCACACGAGGACAGAGGTTTCCTGGAAGACACACCAACCCCCAAATGATTATTGAGAGATGTTAACAAAGTTAAACTGTAATATTTTAAACCTGGAAAAAGCGTTAATGTTAAGCAAAAACTAAAATATATCTATATAGAAATATCCAAAGTAATACGTTAAGCTATTTTCACACGAATTATTGTAAAATGCATCCCCTGACAGTGACTTGCTGCTTACATACACTTCTCAAGCTTATTTTGCTTCTGTTTAATTTAAATATATAAAAGGACAGTATGGTGAACTTTCTAAAAATATCAGCTACAGGAGTGAAATTAGCTAACTTTTGTGCTGGTTAAATGTTTAATTGGGTTCTGTTGTTTGCGGTCAACCACCTTGACTGCAAATAAGTGAAAACAGTGTTTTTTTTACCATGTGTGGCTTTTTACCGATGTTGGGCGCCATTCTAGCAAGCGTTTCCACACGAAATAATTTTTTTTAATTAAAACTGAAACAGAACTGATTATTTTTAGCTCAAAATACTGTTTTGACTGCTCAGAGTTAAACTGGACTACTTTTGCATTGTATTTCATTCGTGCTAACCCATATCTATTACTGAAAACAAAATATCCCAAACATGAAAGGGTTTGAGGAATAAAATGAGTTTCCCATTCGGGGAACACTTCAAGCAAGAAATTCCCTTATTTTTCACTTAAACATGTTAATGCTAGGCCTATTGTGCTACTTTAAGTTTACACTTACTTAAAATAGATATATTTATGCAAAATCAGAAATTAAAAGTGTGCTTTATTTCAAGAAAAGTATAGCACTCACAACAAAATCGGGGAAATTTAGAAAATTCTGAATGCCTTCTGTTTCCAGTTCAGTAAAATATTTCTAAAACAAAATGATTCTTTCAGAATTGTTTAACAGACCCAGTTTCTAAAATATAATCTGTCAATAAGAATTGAATCCTTGCTCTAGAAGCCCTCTAAAGGGTTCCCGGGTGCAAAGTAATCATTGTTTATGACTCGCTTGATATCAGAGGAAGAGTAAAATGGGCGGATTTGGAGTTTGCGCCTTTAAACCAGAAGCTGTGCGCGCACAAGGAGAGAGGCGCACCGTGCTCGCGTTTCCAGGCTGAGCTTGACCGACCCGCAGGATTATACGCACGGATCGCAGTAATCCGCGTTGAAACGAGATCTGGTCTGGCGGGAGGAGCTGCAGAACCCGGCAGGTCTGAGGTTGGATTGGATTTTCCCTCGTGGAGTCTTAGCTGAACGCATGCGCCGTGCGCCCCGGGTTCCCACTGGCACAGGAGGAACGTGAAGCGTTTACCTGCTTAAAGGCGCCGCCGGGGCTGTCAGCCAAGCTTGGAGATGGTGGCTTTTCTTTGTTGAATGAAAAGAAAAAGTTCAAATTGGGTTATTTGTAGGAAACGGCGGATCAGTGAGACAACTGGGGATTTACGGAGAAAGAGTGCGTCCCGATAGTTGAGGATGCGGACATAACAGAAACTGTATGGGGGTGGATTTATATGCTCCTAGTATGTGTCCACAGGAGAAGCAGCATGTCCAGGTTTAGGAGTAACAATGCTCCAAATTGGACTTGAAGTTGTTGAAGTTCTTGCGCGGGATATTTAGTGTGTGCCACCGGCTGATTATCTCCCGCATTCTTCTGAATGTACGGATGTTCTCCGGAGCCTCAGCACCATGTCCAAAGCCATTCAGAAAAAGAACCACTGGATCACCAAAGTGAAGCAGTGCGCGGTGTTGCGGCACGCCAGCGGGGAGCTGAACGTGGAGCTGTGCGGCGGAGCAGAGAACGGGGAGTTCGCATACATCGGTCAGATCAGGGAGGATGCTGTGGTCTACCAGGACGGGAAACTGGCCGAGGGAGAACTGCTGCTGGAAGTTGAGACGCTGCTAGTGTCTGGATTGCCCCTGTACGACATCTACACTGTGATTAACTGCTGCAAAGGACCTGTCAGGTTAAAAACTGTCCGCCAAGGTGAGTCCCAACGTCAGATTCATGCTTTCAGTGGCTCCTCCAAAAAGGTTTGATGGAGAAGCCACTGATTATCCTTGGGCTGCATATTTGAACCAAGAGCTAAGTTTTTTTTTGTTTTGTTTGTTTTTAACAGTGTGTTGGTTGAAATGCAAGTTTAATTAAACAGAATACATCTTGAAATTCATAGGAACATAAATGGCAACTTTGGCAAAACACTTATTCAGTTGTGGTCACGTTTGTTGTTCATGAGAGGTATATTAATTTCCATGACCCTGATTGTATAATAATGCTACAAAATGTGAGCACAAAAAGCTAAAGTTTCTAATTAGTGATATGTTATGTCTAATGTTATGTCTGGAACACTGTTCTCCAGCTTTATTGCATAACACACTGTCCGCCCAAGAGTTGATGACAGAAAGCTCAAATTTAAGTTTAAACAATGATACATTTAATCCGGGAAAGATTAGCTTTAGAGCCCTTAAAGGTTATAAAGGGAATCCTTCCATGAGTTGGAGTAAATCTGGATAAATGTTGATGGACACCTAATAAACTGGCACCGTATGGGCGGGGTTTAAAAGCACTCAATGGCGAGCCAAGCATTCACGTGAATTACCATGTAGTACGTACCAAAACCGTAACAAAAAATGATGATTCGCTGCATTAAAATTAGGATAGGATTTATGTACGGAGTTATGTTTTAATCTCTGATTGTGATGGGCAATCTTAAAGGAATCTGTTCTGAGCATAGCTGTTTGTTTAAGAACCATGCATTAGTTGTACCAAGTCTTGTTTTTTTTTTTCACCCACACATGATCGGTTTGTGTTTTGTTGGTGATAGTTAAACTGCAATTCAGTGACGTACAATAGTCCAAAGACAATAAACAACCACGAGTAAAGTAGCTTAATATGACAAAACATTCCTCATGAAAGGTTTTTTCAGAGAACGGTTTGGGATTCCAGCATTGTTAAATGCTCCTGGGGGATAAAAATGTACCTAGGGAAGTTGGATGATAATGAATTCATTCTCCTTGACCATGTACACATTCACAGAGCTCACTGATCTTTCCTATGTAGGTAAGGTAAAAGTTTTCACTCCATCTCTCTTCTATTGTCAGTAAATGGCCAAACTTTTGACATATTCCTCTTGAAATCATTTTCTCTCTTACCAATCTGTTCTGCAATTCCCCCGACAGACTTCCAGATGTTACAAAGATAACGTCTTCATACATAGGAGGTTGTGATCTCTGGCTTAAGGTATTCCAGTTCAATTAGAAACATCATCCTCCAACATCCTGAATTATAGCATTGTTTCTAGTTAAATTGTACTTGATACATTGACTGCCCTGTCTGCCCTCCTCTCAGTCCCACACATTGGCTGAGAAATCCTCAGAGAAGGTGTTTTGGTTGTATTGTGTGTGCATTATTCACAAACTGTTTATGATGTGAGTCAAACAGAAGAGAAGTGGTTTAGCCCCTGCGCCTCCCTCCGAAGAGGCCTGGAGTAAATAAGCTTTGACATGAAACTGCACTGACAGTCATCTTGCCCTCGTTTGTTCAACATTGCAGAGGCTTCATTGGGTCATACTAAAAGGGTTACAGATTAGACCACTTACTCCATTATTAAAGCAATAATGGTTTTTTCAAACAACTTACCGCAGTAGTTTATGATTTAAGCCAGACCCAGGATTTCTGGAAACTTTCTCTGCCTCAGTGTCTGATGGCACATTACAGCCCTATGCTTTTTTGTCCTTTTCATCTAACTGGTGTTGCTTGTATTTTTAAATATGAGTCAGTTTCAGTGAATTCTATGAATCCAGTGTTCGCTAGATAATCTGTACAGAGTTTATGTTGCGATTAGTCAACAGCCCTTTTTCCTTTTTTGATTCTGATTACTGTTGAGTCCTTCCAACTTATGCAGACAACATAATATGAGGTTAAACTTTAACTGGGTAGTAGTTGATTTGATTTTAGCAGCTCCTGCCTTTGTATTGAGGGAGCTTGACCCACTGCTTACAGCCGGCTGCATGTGCATCTGTCAGTTAGATGCCCAGAGGGAGAGTTACACACAGCCTTACAGATACTATCAAATATTGCACTGAGAGTAAAACACAGATGGATAAAGAAGTGTGGGTTTCCACTGCAGGATTTTACAACACACTAAGTTGTTAAAAAGCAGTTAAAAGTAAGCTAAATCTGCTTTGTCTATTTGGGTCTGTTACATCACAAGAGGGACAAAGATGTAGCTGATTATCTGCCAATGGTAAATTTTATAGATGTATCTATCACAGCTGTGAAGAGGCTTCGGCAGTATGTGTTTGAACCAGTTGGACTCCAGTGAAAGTCAAACCATAGTTGTTTTTTAACTGTGTTGTGATGTCATGATCCGTCAAGCTGTTTTGTGCCATTTTGTTTGTTCTGCATGCAAAGGGGATTATTTTATGCTCTGGTACTGCTTTACTTTTACTCGGGTCTGCTTGCTTCTCCTCTTTTTTTTGGTTCCGCATCTGCAAAACTCCCCTCATCTCCTCCGTTTGCTTTGCACACAGCTGGAACACACACCTGCTCCTCGTCTAAGCAGGGCTGAGCAATTTTAGAATATATGACATCCCGGCATTGCTCTTAAATAGTGCAAGAGAAAATTGAATTGCAACTAACCAATATTTATAACCTTTCCAACGACTCTGTGTGTGTGTTCTGATTTTGGTCACTGATAGGGCTAAACGATAAAAAAAAAAAATTACATAGCAATTTTTATTTTCTTTAAATCAAGTTTCAATGAATTCCATTAAGATAATGCAAGAATGTCACTGCTGGCAACTTATTCCAAATTCTGTTTTTCTTTTATATTAATTTCATTGCTTTGCAAATATGATAGACTCTTAATATTGCAAATATTGATGTTTTAATATTTTTTGCACCCCCACATTTCTCCTTGTTATTTAGTCTCTGTGTACTCGAGATTCTAGTTTTTCTTTTAGTTCTATAAGTTTGTGTTTCTAAATCATATTAGTATGATAAAACCTTGCCTGTCTAGGTCTTTTCTCTGTTTGAAAGTCTCCCTAACTTTTGATTCGGGGCATTTCCATGACCTCATAAGTTTGTCAGTATTTTTCAGAATGTTTTGCGGAAGAAGTGGGTGTTGCTGTATTTCTGCAGGAAATGTTGTGGCTTAAAAACATCTTGATGGAATGCATTAACCTTCTATGATTATATTCACATTTGATCAAAAGGACTTTGACAGATCTGTTATAATGATTACTAGAAGAACAACCATTTTAGTGCACAACACAAATAAGAATCATTTGAAGGCCGAATCTCATTAAAAACAGAATTTTTGTTTTTTAAAATTCATAATTCAAAATGTTAATGTATGTAAAACAACTCTAATTTGTCACTTAATGCGTCATATAAATTCTGGGAGTTAAAGTTTTTTTTGTGGCTGTTGATTGATTAAAAGGGTTTTAAAGTAAGGGTTTTAAACTCATTCTCATTGCCAGCATTTCACTTCTGGTTTCTATTCCTTGAGTCTCTCATAGGCACTTTTAATGCACTCGATAAGACAAGCAGTGTCTTCTATTGTGGAAAATCATTAACCACGGTATATAACTTTTGTTTAGAGCTAGTGCAGCAATATTTGACCTCTGGAACTTAACTTACACCGCCTGGCTTTAAAGGATAGAACTGACACTTATTTGTTAAAATTGTCTTTGGCTTGTTATTTATCCAGACCAACTTTGCAGCATAATTTTTATTTTAGTATCCACCTACAGTTGTTCAAATATTGCTTCCTTCTTTTGAAAAGCTTCCCAAGAAAGCAGTGAAGCTGTGATCAGTGAAATAAAGGATATCCTTGTCCATCTCTCATCAGTTTCTAACATGAGTCAGCAGATTTTCTTTCTCTAATTAAAGGAGGGGGGATATACCTGGACTATCTGACCAGTTTACAAGTCCTCCTTTGTGCTTTGCAATCTGTGTGGCTCCCATGCACAACCAGGAATGGTTTCGCCATCCAAGCTGTCCCAGGCCAGATGACAGAACGGTGAGACGGTTGTGATCACTCCCCTTTCCTTTCTGAACAGTTGTGGATCATGTTACATGGGACTGCACCACCTGACTGCTGTACTGTTGGTAACGGTATCAGTGTGTGCAAGAAGGTCGCCTAGTGTTGTGGTACCTCACTGTGATTTTCTTGATGATAAAAGCAGACTCAGAAGCAACTCAGAATAGTACAGCCTTGTTGTAATCTTGACTTTCACTATTTGGATATGTTGCATTTTTCTTTTTTGACCACAAATTTACAGTTTTATGTAAAATTATTTTTACATAATGTTAACTACAACTATAGAGACTCATTGGTTTTCATCTTAAAGTGCTCTTTTTAGCATTCAGCCTCCCTTCTATTTGCCTTTTTCAAACTAAATGCTTTGTATATTTCTGAGTCTTGTTGAGGAAATAAAACGACTTCAATACTATTATTACTCACATCTTGAAAGGTTTTGTGATGCCAAGGTAGTCTCTGATAAATGCATTGGTGAAAGATCTGTTTTCTTTCATCCGGAGACAGTTGCAAAAATGGACCGCTACCAGATTCATTTAAGAAGAATATTTGAAACAAATCTATCTTTATTATAAGTGTAAAAAAGAGTAAAAACAGTGCCTTGTTTCAACCAGTTAATCAGCTTAGTTTGGGCAATATATATATATATATATATATACAAAGTCTTCAAGCAACCATTCAATTAAGCAATTTCAGCTTGTTTTTATGTCAGTTTCACCTGGGACTTAAAGAACCTCGTCTCCATTATCAAACATTTAGCTTAGGAACTGTCTGCTGTCAAATGATATTCATACATAC
Organism: Orestias chungarensis; assembly: GCA_032876305.1. Classification (NCBI taxonomy): domain Eukaryota; kingdom Metazoa; phylum Chordata; class Actinopteri; order Cyprinodontiformes; family Cyprinodontidae; genus Orestias; species Orestias chungarensis. Next base: position 2,325,496 of record JAVLVB010000779.1, on the reverse strand, counting down.
ACATACCTTATATAACAATACAAACTGCAGCATCATGGAAAGATTCACAATACTAGTTACTACAAGATGTATTAAGTAGCAACCGCAGCCCAAACTACAGTGAATTTGAGGCCACATGAATCTAAAGACCTTTTACAGTCTGCTTTTATTACAGTAAATCTTTTCCTTTTCATAGGTGGCCGTTTCATGAAATGGTACTCAGGATTTGTTTTTATCATTTATGCCAAATTACCAAAGCTAAATCTAACATTTGTTCACTTTATCACCTATAGATTACAGGCTACTCGTTTTTGTGGTCTGGATCTGTTGTCTCTCCATTGCCTTAGTTCAGAATGCTGCTGCACATGTTTTAACAGGCGTCAGAAAGCCATGACTAAATACACTTTTAGTGTGAGTTCGTCTTGTAACAGGTGAGTTGCAGGTTCGTTGTGTCCTTGAGCACTAGTGGTGTCCTTGCCTACTGGTGGGCCTGGTGGATGCCATGTGTTTGGCAGCCCCGCATCTGTCAGATTCCAGGTGTCAGGTTGTGGCTACCTTACAGCAGCTCACCATCACCTGTGGGTGAATGTGTGTGAATGGATTAATGAATGTAGTGTAAAGCGCTTTGGAGGTCGTGAGACTTGAGAAAGCGCTACACAAGTACAAGCCATTTACCATTTAGTGTATCTACACTGAATCAAGAATCAATTCATTTAATTAGCGCCAATTTACAACAAATGTTGTCTCAAGGCACTTTACAAGAAAATCAATTAAAATCATAGATACATCATAAACAAATCAATTTGAAAAAGTTTCCCAGCATCTTCTTTTTTTCTATTGATTTTAAGTTTCTTTTACAAATGTTAAAAATAGTACCCCAATTATTTAACTGTTTTTAATTTTTATAGTCCAAAAGAGACACTGAAATTGTCATACTGGCTTTAAGGTTCTTGACCCACATAAGCAGAGACACTCAGAAGATATAGTAAATGATATTTATTGTAACGGGGAAGTGACAAGGGAAGGGGAAAGGTCCAATGATGATTCTGCTGCGGTGGTGAATGGTGGAGTACAGGCGTCAATGAGTGGCGGAAGTACAGCGGCCGTGAGTGGCGGAAGTACAGCG
>JAVLVB010000779.1:2308883-2324291 GCA_032876305.1 Orestias chungarensis | reverse complement strand
ACTTGGCACTGAGGTTGAGGGTTACCAGATAAAGGCAACACTCAGGCGACGAGTAGTTGATCCACACTCCTCTTATACTGCTCTGCTGATCAGTACCAACCCGAGACACCTGGGAACCGCGGAGCTCCATCCTGGAGCTCCGCCACAGCGACCCCCCTGGCCACCTAGGAAACTACAGGAGGGACTCAACCTGACAGAAATCTTTCAGTCAGGTGGTGTTAGTGCAGCTGATGGCCTTGTTAAAGCACTGTGGGGATCAAGATTTTGCAGCCCAAAAACTCTGAAACTAGCTCCTGCTGGATATTCATACTACAGATTGCGTAAAATCTTACATATTTCTTTTTAAAACATTGTTATCGTATTGCCCTTTATTGTTTGTTGTATATTCCAGCTTCTATTACGCCATTTATTATACTTGTTGATTTTTTTTTTTAAGTCTTTTGAACTTTGTCTATTTTTTCCTTTTTTGTTAGGAACATTGGTCCACTTTGTGGTTTTTAAATGTGCTAAATGCATAAACTTGATGTTTACATTTACACAAGCTGAAAGCTTGGCAGTATTATGTTACACAACTGACAGGTTAAAGTCCAAAGAGGGATTATTATGAAACTTGTTGACACAGTTACTCTCGATGGTCATTTAATCTGTTTCAGTTAAAACTTTCATTATTGCCTTTGATACTCATTAAATTTTATTACGGTGTAAAGGTTGTGCAGCAGGTGTTGTGCCCTTAAAAATGAAATGTACAAATCAAACAAACAAATAAACAAACAAAAAATAAAAATAAAAAAAATAAAATAAAATTAAAAAAAATATATATATATATAAAGACTTCAAAAACAAATCAACAAGTATATAAGGTTTGTGAAGTGATTGCGAGCAGTTCCTCGTTAACAATAAAAGATTTTATGAGTGTAAGCATTTATCCTGAGGGTAGGTCAAAGTGCAACAACAAAAAGCTGACCCCACTACAAGGTGTCGTTAGTAGAAGTCCCAGTATTACCCAGGGTGGGTCTTTATTTACTCTGGCTCTTCAAGCTGTTTCTTCACAACTCTAACATATTTGCATTTCTGCAACACACCTCCACCTACGGTGGCCCGGAAGTGTCACAGTAAACAAAAGCCACAACACTAATAAATGAAACTCAAGGCGCCTTAAATCAAAAGCCACAACACTCCAAAATAAAACACAACACAACAAAAATTAAGTACAAAGGAAGTTAGCCGCAACAGAAGTGACGTAACAGGAAGTAGGTATTTTACGAGATCTACGCTACCGCGAACCATAGATACCCTTAATAAAGCTAGATGACTCAGCCCGCGTTGCCAACCAATGGAGTCGAACGTCCATACTGGCGGCCATCTTGCTACAATCAGCTCGCTTACTCATATAGTATACTGTAATACAGTACTGCATTTTTTTTTTTTTAAACCCCAAACTTACCTAATTTTTACCCGATTTTCAAAGGGGTTGGTTTGTTATAAACATCAGAGGTGTAGTTACGGCACTGCATAGTTATGAATATTTATAACCATAGGGCTTTCATATGAAAAAGCAAACACAAGGAATTACTGTTAAATCGAATGGGCTACTAAAACTCAAGTGTTAAGAATGGCAAAATGACATGTATAATAAATATTTATATAATATTATACATAATGTATGATGTATCCTATTATAATGCATATCACCTTTTCTAAATTTGAAGCTCAATAATAGAAAACTAATAGAAAGTTGAAGCAACAGGTATGTTGTGAGGTGATATGTGGCAATAAAACACTGAACAGCAATGGTAATGTTTTTAATGATTTCAATAATATTAAAGAAAATAAAAACATCAATAATAGTAACATCTATCTGTCTATACATCTATTGATTTTGATGATATGTGGTATGATATAACACTGAAGAACAATGGTAAAATTTTATATGATTTCAATGACAAAGAAAATAACGGTAATAGTATCTATCTATCTATCTATCTATCTATCTATCTATCTATCTATCTATCTATCTATCTATCTATCTATCTATCTATCTATCTATCTATCTATCTATCTATCTATCTATCTATCTATCTAACGTTAGCTACAAGCTATTGCTAGATAATATGCAGTTATACTGAACAGAAAGAGCGATCATGCCTCTCCAACTGATGTGAAGTTGCTGGTTAAACTATTTGCACCGTCGCTGCCCACCACTCCTTCAGAGAATGGGTCAAACGCGGAGGACAAACTTTGCATCCACCGGGATGTGACATTCAGTGTTTAACCCTTAATTTAACCCTTAATACTGGGTCTCATTCACAGTTTAAATCTGGTTTACTCCTCCCGATTAGGCAAGTATTAATAAAAAAAGAAAAACGATGGACAGAAGCTCTGTCTGTGGGGTCTATCTGGGCATATTTCCCTGAACTGATAGTAACTTGTTCAGCAATGAGAAATTGCAACTATCGTTTTGGGAAACTCTCCCCAGCCAAACATCACTAAGATTGCAATGTAGACAAAAGACAAGATTGTCCCAAAATCGCTGTTGCTTTCACTAAAACCCAGCTGGGCTCAGCATTGATAACTTGCTAAAGTATCTTAGGCTAGCTAGCCTACCACAATTCTGGTTTATAAAGCTGCACTTTAAACTGATTCAGCCATCCATAATTATAACCACGTTAATAACGTTTGTAAGAAACCGAACTGTGTGTAAATTTGTGACGTTTTATGCGAGATCTGAGTATTTGAGTTTGTTCAGATCACTCATGTCCAATTATGTTCAACACATCTGGTCCAGACTGCCTGACTGTGGTAAGATGGCCGCCGGTGAGGACGTGGGAGTTCACAACAGTTAACAACCTCTACAACTGCAGACACCAAAAATAATAAACATCTTTAAAATATCGGCGTTACACTTACCTTCTGAGTTACTTCTTCTTCTTCATAAATTTTATTGCTGGTTGGCAAGCAACTTTTGGTGCGCATTACCGCCACCTACTGGAATGGAGTGTGGGTCAAAATGCTTAATGCTTTCTATCTTGTATGTATCTTCATATCGTTTGTTTCCTGCTCCTTCCCTGTACCCTGATAAATAAATGAATAAATAATCTGAGTTTTTTCCCATTCTGGTCTTTGAAAAGGACGGCAAAATACCTACTTCCTGTTACGTCACTTCCATTGCGGCTAACTTCCGTTGTACTTAATTGTTGTTGTTGTATTGTGGTTTATTTTGGAGTTTTGTGGCTTTTGATTTAAGGCGCTGTGAGTTTTAATTTAGAGTGTTGTGGCTTTTGTTTGCTGTGACACTTCCGTGCCACCGTATCCATCAGTCTAATGGTGGAAAATTTCTTTTTTAGAACCATCAAGTTGGTATGTATGAAATGTGTGCTTTACTTGCTTGACTCAAAGGGGGTTAAATGGGTATTTACTGAAATGAGTAATTGTCTAAATGAATTGCACTTACAGGCTTAGTTTCATCCTTGAATCCATGATCCACAGATTTTTTTATGAGACAAGCATCAGACCTCAAGTTGGAGTTGAGTCTCAGAGGTCAGTTTCTCTTAATCACTCCCCAAAATGGGAAAGGCAATTATTTAAATTAAAAATATATCTGCTAAATAAACTTGCCAATTTCTGCTGTCTAAGCAATAGCTACAATATTTTAAGGCAACTGGAACTTGGACAACCAAGCCTGGAAGAGGATCTAAGCTTATCTTTGCCAACACGAACAGTAAGCAGGATGGTCAGAAGGACATTGTGTGGACAGTGTTATACAGGACATGGTACACTAAATCCAAGAGGCAAAAATAATGTTACATTGTCAGTCGATGAATTGAACAACATAATTGGCATAAAATACTTTATTTCATTGAGCAGGTCAGAAATTATTGCTTATTGTTGATATCATATTACACTTTGAAAACAAAAAATGTATATAATCTTCAGGCGGCTGAAATAAGTAGCATGTTCTTGTTTGAAATATAATTTTTTATTTTTCACTAAATAACTGAATTCCATTTGACACAATAGTAAAACATGTCTTTTGTGTTTCAAAGAACCATAACTAAAAGGATATTCTTGAATATATCCAGGTAAAATGAATCACTTAACATTCTTCCTTTTTCTACTACAGCATTTATCAAACCCGGTCCTTAGGGCACTTTGTTGCATGGTTTAGATGTTTCCCTAATGAATGATTAATAGGCTTCTGCTAAACTGCAACCAAATTATTGAGGTATGTTGATAGTAGGGAAAAATCGAAAACATCCAGGGCAGTGTGTGTTTAAAAAACCATGGTTGGGGAAAACTGCTCCAGTAGACCTGAAACTGGAGGCTGTGTAAGTTAATAATAAACCAGAGTTTACTTTATGCATTTGTTTCCCAGAAGTTGGATTTATCCAGTTGCGCAATTCACTGTTCAACTTCTCATGAAAATAATTTATAGATAATTAATTGCTTTGTTAAGATTGACTATATAAAAATCAAATATACAAAAACATCTTACTCCTTTGGTGTCATCTTGCAAACTAACCAATCTCAATTTAGTTTTGCTCTGCATTAAGCGCACATTTTCAAAAAAAAAATTCAGTTCCCTGTAAAAAAAAGAAAAATGTTTTATATCATGCTAAAATATTTGCATGTTAGACAGTTGAAATAAAATCTTTAATGTATTGAATAAATAATTTTCTTTTTGTAAGAACATGCAACTTAACACATCATCGTTTTTGCCAGGTCTGATTAGACCTAGTGAGTGACTGATCTCTTCAGACTCAAATTTACTAAAATGTTTTATTTTTGTATTCTGCACAAAGATTTACAGAAAGTTACATCACTTGCTTACAAACGGAAATCAAATTCCCCTCATTCTGCAGTCCATGCGGGAATTCGAACCCGGTCCCCTCTTGCTGTAAGGCAACCGACTCTTCCGACTCACAAACTCTTTTGAAGACTAATAATAAACAAATACAGTTTATGTAAAACATTCTGAAGTTTTAAGAGAAAGGTATTTGGATTACGTATGGCTGTCCGGGAAAGAAACCTTGGAAGTGCACCATTCAGAGGCTTTTTAACAACTTCGTATGCTTAATATTTTGGTGTTGATGGGATATCTAGAATGCTTGCTGCTCACTGGACATAAATCTTCACTCAAACTTCCTAATTTCACACATCTGGCAGACATTTTGGATCATTACAGACCTCCTCTCACACACATCATTCATAGTTCTATTTTTGCGTTGATTGTTTGCTGTGACTTTTAGACACATTTCTGCTAATGATGCAAAATATTCTCTCTTTTTTAAAGGCAATTTTGAATCCTCATTAGACTAACATCTTTTATGTTTGTCATCATGTGGGTATAGAATATTAGCATAGGGATTTCTCATCTCACACTATACACTCTACTCTTAACTTGTCAGTCTTGAGATTTATAGGTCACTCCCAAGCTCTTGAGTGGCTGACCCGACCTAGCGGGATTTAATGGTATGTAAAACGTTTTATGCTCCATCATCAGCCGATATCCTGATGCTAATGTTTACTCTGCTGTTTAATCTGAGAGCATGCTTCTTACTTTATGTAAAACCTTTTGCTGTTACAACCCAGGTTCAGCTAGCATGGACTCATTGTAAATGTCCTGCAGTAAGTGCTACAGGAAAGCCCTTTTACTTTAACTTGTCCCATGTTGTCTTTACTTGTGTGCTGTTAAGAGTGGATGAGGATGTGAGGAGCTTCTGTTTGCAGGACATGGCTTGTTAATATTTAATGAGTTACTGGTCTGTTGCTACAGTGCTACAGATTAATTTGTTCAGACTGTAAAACCCTCTAATGTCTAGCGAGAGGAGCAAACGCTGTAATAAACATAATGTTGGAAAGGAAATCTAGGAGCATGATTAGAGCTGACCTGAAGTTTGTTATTCTTTTTTCCTGAAACATCCTCCAAGAACTCTGTTAGTCATATCTCCTCCAGGACACAGAGCCAAGGCCTGGATTTAGTTTTAGAAGCAGTAATAACCTTAAAGTTGAAGAGTGGGACATTAAAAAGTTTTGAGGACAGATACTGTGGCAAATAAATCTTTATTCCACCTCAACTGTTTTTATATTTGTAATTTTGTTTATTGTAAAACCACATAATATTAAAAAGATTAATATTATTATTATTATTATCATTCAGATGAACTTGGGTGTGTGATCAAATAGACCGATCAGACAAAACTCTTTGACGACGCATATCAAGTAACATATGTAATGCTTCAATGACGGGGTGTAAATCATCGGCAGCAAATTTGCTTTTAATGGTTAATTTAATTGTGACATGCAAACATAAATAAAAAAATAAATGAGCATTCAGATATTTAAGCTATGAATGTAAAAAACCTTAATGAACCTAAAATGAACTAGTTTGTTAAATAGTGAAAAATATGTGAAGTGATTTGTGATACAAAAACTATACATTTGTGAGAGTATAGATGGGATAGTAAATGATCAGTTGAGTTGTAGTGTTCCCATTTGATCTTTTTTATTTATTTTTTATTTTTTACACTCTACAAACAAATACTAAAACCTTTTTTTAGAGCATCTGAAAGTTAATTGTTGATATTTTTTCTTTTGACAATTGACCTTGTACTTGTTTAAAATAGAATCCAGTCACATCAATGGTTTTCTGCAGTGTCTCTCAGGCCATATAGTCCTGCTAATTGAAGACCATAAAATATGTTGTGAAAAAAAAAATCCCCCAAAAAAACATCAATTGTAATTTTAGCCTACCTGCTGGACTGATTAATATGTTTAACAGTTTCTGTTTGTCCACGCTGCTGCTTCTCTTACCATGTTTTCACATTAGAGCTGGCCCATTATTAAACCCACAACCCGCAATCTATATTGTCAGTAGTTTAGCTTGGTCAGCTCTTCCTCCCTCAGAGTTAATGGTCATGCCTTTTTTCCTCTCTCTGTTGTATGTATATTGTAACCTATAGGAAATGTCTCCTTTCTTAGTAATTGGATGTCTTCTTTCGTTCTTATCTTTAAATTCATTAGTTGTAAATTTGGTAATTTTTTAATCACATTTGATCAAGACAAATCTTTTGTTTGATTGTGAAAATCTCTGAGGAGATGACTAATTACAAATTATACCATACTTGATAGAAATTGCAGTATTATCTTAATGTTCAGTGCCGGTGAATTGCAAATTTAATTTCAAGTATAGTATATTTCAGAAAATGGTTAATCCCAGAGGAAGATTAAATGTTGGTGTATTTCATATTTTACAATTTGCTTCAAAGAGTTGTAGATGCTGATGACTGTGACTAGAAGGATATCCTGATGGGGTCTTTGTTACTGTGGTTCGATAGAAGCCCCTGACTAAAGACGCGGTGTTGTTGCATAGCAGTGTGAACCGAAGGGTGCTCAGGTTTACACGTAATGTTTGTAACTTCATGAGGAATCTTTGTTTGCAAAGTTATCTCCAGATGTTCCACAAAACAGAATCAGGTTGCCTTATCAGGTTTTTTTGGAGTGTTACAACGATTGTTTTGGGTTTGATGCGGAGACAGAAGCAAATGATAGAAGAAAAGATGGCAATATTCAGAACAGATTTAGAAAATCTCACCATCTCGCTTCAAAAACTGAAGGAGCTAAGAAAGAATAGAGTCTCCTCTGTCCATGGTTGCAGACTGTTTCACTGTTCTGTTCAGTCTGATCTCCTATTAAACACATCGTTATTTATACTCCTCAGTTTCCTCTGCGTCTCCTCTCGTTTTGGAAATTGTTTGACAAAATGTGTTTCTCCTGAAATCTACAATAATATACGTTTGTTATGTTCTCATTCAAAGGCAAATACTTGCACTGACAACTCCAGTTTGAAGCTGAAAGCATTGTTTCTAAAAAATAGTAATTATTTCATTATCAGAATTTACAATAATTTTTTTTCAATAAATGCTCCAAAAACCCTGAGTTATCAGTCTTGATAGGAAATGCCAGCTGGGGAGTTTTTTTTTTACAGAGAGTAAATAATAAATGATGATATTTCTTTAGATATGTGTTTGTAGTAATGGTCAAATGATGTGATTTGTTCAGTTAGAATCTCTCCTCAGACTGTAATCCTCACAAAAAAGCATGAATTAAATAGGCTGAGGATCAAAAAGCACCAAACCTGGTTAAGCACTGGAATGATTGCTGAAAAAACTCTTTTTGGGTTCTGATGAGAGGCTTCTTTGCTTTTGTATTATATTTACACAAACAGATAAACGTTATTAAGCAGAGCAGCCTTTGGCCATTTAAGTTAAGCCAACCTTGGATCCCCAGTATCTTTTTCTCTAGGTTCGAACTGTGATTGAGGTGAAAAAATGAAACCCCTCCAAAAGGACTGACAGCTTTGAACATGTGATGACAAACATTCAAACACTTTTATGAGCTCTGTGTAACAGCGTGTTTGGGTTTTTGTGCCAGTTCCTCTGTTCCCGGTCATAAATCTGCAGGCTTTGTCAGGTGGAAGAAAACCTTATCTAAATCAAAGCAGCTTTTGCAGGAACCACCTCTCCCCATCTGATTTTCTCATCTCTGTGAAGATATTTGAAGTCTGCTCCAGTTCTGGTGTTCAGAATTAGCCACAGTGTGTAAAGGATTAACTTCCCAGCAATGAACAGCAGGAGTGCTGCTAAAGTGTCCAGGTACCTACAGATTATTGTGGGTGTAAAACAAACATACATCTATATCTAGATCCTTAATGTATTGAAAAATATCTCTGGGCCTGGTAGCTTCATTCTGCACATCTGGATCTCATTTGGACATCACACAGTAGATCATTCTTTTTTGATTTAGTTTCGGGAATTAGATGCATTTAAACAACACCCAATATCTATAATAAACACTGCTAAGGTTCTAAAACAGCCTCACATCAAATTCTTCAAAAAAATCTCATTCTTATTGAACTTACTTCCTGTAAAGGATTTGGTTCGTTTATTAGTAGTGGACGGCATTTTAAATACAAAAGAGTACAAAAGCTGCACATAAAAAATAAAACCCACATATCATTAAAAAAAGTTTTAATAATTTTTTTTATTTCTTAGTTCCTATTCAAATTTTCCATAAGCAAAGACATTTATTCCAAACCTTTTGACGACATTTACATACCTGAAGTTAAAGAAAAAATTACTGAGCTCTACTCAGTTCTACTCTTAAATTTACACCTGTTCCAAATATAGAGATTCACTCTGAAGTTGTAGGTAGTACATCAGCGTGTTTAATCACTACACTGTCACCGCAAATGGAGCATTCTGTCTAAAATATCTTCAGATGCAAAAAAAAAAAATAAGAGGGTCCAGTTAAAGAAGTATTTTTAGGCAATGTTTGAAGACCTTGAAAGGTAGGTTTCCATATCTGCTGTTTGTCAGAGTTACGGCTGATACACAGTACACAACCACATGGAATGGGACTGTTTGCAAGCCTCTGGCTCTTCGGGGGAGGGACTGCAGGTGTTTATCTGAAGTTTGCAGCATCTGTTTTGATAGTTGGGTCTTGGGGAAGTTGGGACAATACAGTGGACAATACACAGTGGACAATACTTGGTTCAACGCTGAGAGTATCATTCAACATCCTTTTTGAATGGTAGTTGTTACTGTTAGAATGCTATGTTTTTTGGCGTAGGCATGGCATAAGGACTATTTAATGCAAATGTGTAAAGAGTGAAAAGTCTAAATGAATTTATGCATTTTCTAGTGTATTACTTTTACTAAATATGGTATCACTGGCATAAACACATACAAATTTTATTAAGCTGGCTTAGGTTTATATGATACTATAATGAAATCCGCAATCTGTGTAAAAACCTCCCTTTAGTCCTGGGAAAGGCTTTAAGTACTTAAATAATTGTTGTGAATTATACTTATCATCAGTAGTATGCCACATTTTCTGAACAGCTCCCTCTTGAAGATGATACTATGGATCTCAATGAGGCTACTGTGTATAAATAACGCTAAAATAAATAATAAAAATCATGGCTCTTCAAAAACATTTTTTTACTGTCCCAGATGCTGGAAAATTATCTTATAAATGCTTGTCTTCATACACAAATTAAAACCTTAAATACTCTATAGTGTCATGGGATTTTAATTAAAAATAAATCATTGGAAATCCTCGTAGAAATGATGAAGTTGAAAATAGAAAACAAGTAAAGACCCAAGCTCATCTTACTTTTGATGCTATTGCAACAAATACTGTGTATTACAGTTTATTTCTATTTCTATAATGACCCTTTCTATTGTTTAAATCACCCATCTATTCTTTCTTCTCTTACTAATGCCATCTAAGTTATCTTACACTAAGTTCTGTGTTCATTGCTCTCCAACGAAATTAAGGAACAAATGTTTGAAGGCAATAAGTGTTTTTTTTTGATGGGTTAACATGGAACATAGAAGAAAAGCTATTGTATATCAGTGAATTAATCTTCAGTTTGATACTGTCTATCCATGTGAAACTAAAACGGCTCATGTTATGGATTTAATTCCTAAAAGTAGTTTCTCAATAAAACATAAAGGGAAATCTAATGCCAGATTCCTGTTAACCATTTTTTTCCTGTACTCACTGTAAAGATTTAATGCATTGGGTATTGGGTATTAGTTTTATTTCTTTTTAATTTAATAAGAATGACACGGTTTTCAGCTGAAATGGGCTAATTACATATTTACAATTGTTTTGCTCCATCTTAAATCACTCATGTTTCATAGGGCCTTGTAAGAAAGATGACTATTGTTTGAAACTTTTAATCTCTATCATGTCACTTAATGAATTTGAACATGTTGGTAGTCTTTTGGGAATCTTAGAGTTATGGTAAAAATCTTAATACTGTAGGAAATATAGCAGTTAGACTTTAAAAGATGTATGGATAATTAATCAGCAAATAGATTGGAAGCAATTAGCAGAAGGATCAGGAACCTCTGAGGAGGAGAGGACCAGTAAGTGCTTGATAGAGTTTGATTGTAGAATTTAATCATAAATACATGATGTAACTGTCAGTTTGAGCTGCTCTGGGAAAGGGCGTCCTGAAGCTGGGGCTGGTACAGAGGCCAAACTTTGATGTGTTGGTCTGATGATAATCAGTGGCCAGGGCACAGAAAACCGGATCAGGCAGGTAAAAAGTTAAATTCCATCTGACAGATGTGTGGGCGAGGCCAAAGGTGGAAGTCAGGAGTCAGAAACAATGTCATTGTCCATAGATAACAAGCCAGTGAGGTATCCAACATGGGCAGGGCAAGAAAAAGGAAATCCCTGGAACAAAGACATGGTTGTGATCAGCCTTTCAGAGAACTGTATTAACTGCAGGTACATGACATGAGCTGATGAGCAGCTGGCTTGGAGAGCTCAGGTAGAGCGGATGAGTTTGATTGCTACAGCAAAGCAGGAACACACATCAGCCAGAGTCATAAAAGACTAATGTTTTTAGGATCATTGGAGCACTCTACACAGGTCACCAGGGTGAAAAGGAGACAAACAAAAAAAAACAATAATGCATATTCGAGCTAATACCTAAGGGCAATTTTGAAAAAAAAAAAAAAAAACCCTGCAAAGTCCATCTGGAAAGATCCCAGTCCAGAATTTTAACTAAGAAATTTCTTGGTGCATTGAAAAAATACTAACACCTCTTTCACTATGCAGCCTTGTTCCTTTGTATTATAATTGTAAAATCAAGATTTGGTAGGTCAAAACTTTACAGAAACCAAGAACAAAAGTCTTACCCCTAAAATACTTGGGCTGAAATGTTCAGTGCTCTATGGACAGCCTGATATTCAACCCTGGCTTTTAATGATTCTCTATGCAATCTTCTCTCGGTTGATCACCAGCTGTCAGTGTATTGTGTTTTTTTTCCTTCCCCCCCAAGTCAGTTTTGATGAAGACAGGTATGTGGGATTCACTGTAAGTGAAATTCTTAACCTTTTTTCTGCTAAACAGTTTCTAGCCTCTTCGTTGTCTAATGACAGACAATGATATCCAATAAGGCCTTTACTCAAGACAAAATTATATTTCAGGTTTTAATAGGCAACATGCAAAGGCTCATAACATGACAGATTGATTTAATACATTTTCCCTTTGTTGTCTCTTGGCTCTTTCCTTTCACATAGCCCTTTATATCTATTGGATGGCCTCATATTTCAAATGGCTACCTCTTGATGGTGTTCCAGATCATGTTATCGTAGTGTTAGCAACGTAAAGACCTCAGATATACGGTAAAGTAAATTTGAATTCTTTAGAATTATGGTGTTTTTCTGTTTGTTTGTTTGTTTGTTGTTTTTTTTTTTTTTTTTGGCATTCTCCATCTAAATGCATAATAATCCTGATGTAGACTCTACAGTGTTTCATAATGTTTGCTAGCTGGGGGATAACACTCTGAAGCATAGGGTAGGGTGGTTTATACCAAGAAGAACAGCTTCAGAAGGGGGAGGTGAATCTCTTTTCCTTCTCATTGCCTGTGGACGTGCGGTCCTCTGAAGAAAGAGTGCTTTAATGACAGAGGGGCCCTTTCTATGTGACAGGCAGGCAGTGACATTTAACAGAGGCAGCCAGTTAAAACTGATGGCACTCTCACGCATCAGCCGTGGCTCCATGCTTTCCATCAGCCACAGGAAGCAATCGGCTTGCTGGAAGGTTCAGTGTGGAAAATTAGTACCATGGATTTGGTAAAAATAGGTCTTTGTTTGCCTTTTCTTTGTAGATGTAGCACAAAATATGTTGTGGCATATTTTCTTTAGCATATAGATCCACTTAATCATAAGATTTCTTTTTGGAGAAAAAAATATGTCCACTTCTTGTCTGGTTTATTTTATTTCTGCGCGTTTCATATGTCTTCCAAATGATTTAACCTTGAGTCTGCCACTGTTTCTCTAAGTGTTTAAAAACTGCTCTAACCTTTATTTTTTTTTCTCCAACATTTGGCCTACTCAGATTGCAACACAGAAAAGAGAAATTGTACAGCCTGGGTTCTTTTGCGATATATTTAGCAATGAACAGATGCAGCGCACTGGAGCGTAACATGCTTCCTCTGCTTGCTTTGGTGTACGCTTCTGTCTGTCTGATGATGCTTTTGTTTGTGACTCTTCTATCAAACACGTTTTCCCAACATTCACTGCAGATACTGACTCAGCAGCACAGCAGAACCTGGTCAAAACTTTACAGGACACGCCACTTCACATAAAACCCCTCATGGTCTCTGGGGAACAAAAGGTTGTCAATAAATAGCTTTTTTTTTATTCTAGACTATATAGAATCATTTCCTTAAAGTAGATACCAGATTTTTATCCTATGTAGTTATGATATGTCAATCCTCATCCTATCTTTCTAGCTTTTCTGCTTATAGATTTGCTCCTAGATAGTCTCTTATATTAACAAATTTTTTAATGAAACATTTCTGAAATGCAATTGGATATTTTTCAGACAAATACAGGGCACAAGTATGGCATCAGGTCTTCGCTGATATTTGGTGTTTGTTTTATGTTATATTCAACTTAACCTATACTTTCCGTAACAAACAATTACTTAATATGTTAAATTAAAGGTTTCTTGTTAAATCATCAGTCTATGTGAATAATCTCATTGGCAGACATCGCGTAAGCAAAATTTTTCGAGTTTAGAATTTTTCATATAAAATTATTTTATTGATGAAAATTCTCAGTCATTCAGGTCGCAATAAATCTTAATGGTCAGATGATCACTCTTAGACATCTATATTAAAGACAAAGAGTTTACCTTTAATCTAAAAGCCTTCTTCAGAACCAGTAGTTTAGAGATTAATTGGACTGGAATCCAAAGAAGGGATTTAATCTACTCTGTGGCTCATCCAGAAGCACAACTGCCTGTGGTAACCCCTTTATTTCAAATATGTTACTTTTTGGCAGCAGTTTCTTAGATGTTTTTTTTCTCTCCAGTTCTTCCCAGAATTGTTTAGTTTGATGTTTACATAAATTAGCATGTATGTTTCTTCAGGAAGCCAGGCAGTCATCATGTAAGTCTCACGTTTCTACACATCATCTACAAATCTGTATTTTACCAGCGATGGTTTAACACTGCAGTATATAACTTTTCTATAAAAAAATTGTTTTTAACATATTTGTTTTAAACTGTCACTATGCCAGCAATGTATAATATCAGACAACTGAATCTGCAAAAATTCAAGCTACCCCTCAAAAACCACCAATGCCTTACCACCGACAATCATGCTTATGTATGCTGTGCTTAATAATACCAGTTAGCTGCAAGTGTGCTAAGAGTGGAGAAAGGACAGTTGCATTGTTTATCTGCCGTCATTGGTGGTCATGTTTACCTAGTTTATGAATAGCGTTTGTGCAGGTGTTTGAACTGTGTGCATGACTTGTTATGTTGACGGTGCTAAAACTTTCCTCCAGATGTCATAAAACCACTCACAGAACTCAAAGGACATTGTTTTTGTTCACACACCATCCATCTCATATTGTACTCTCAGTACAAACTGATTGTATTTATAAATATGTAAAAAAAACTCTTTTTTTTTTTATAAAGGTTACTTATCACAGCTTAAAATAATCACAAGACACAGCATCTCATTTCGCCAGCAGTTTTCCAAAGTCAAGTGGTTTCAATATACAGAGTTAATTAAAGCTAATCTAGAACATGTGGGGGACAGAAGGTGTGATAGGATGAAGTACACACACAGCCTCTGCTGTCAAATTTTCTCTATTTAATTTAAATGCAAAGAAAAATAATTAATTGAAGCCAAAGCTAATATTAGTTGAGAAAAGTACTGGGTAAAATTTGTTTTTTTTATTATTTAAAATGAATTTTGGAAGTCAGCATCGTAAAAATGATAATACCAGAACATCCCAGCTGTAATAGAAATCACATTGTTTACTGTCGCAAAAAAAACAACCTGTGCTTTCCTCAATGGTCTGGCTGTTGATAATACTCCCACTAACTGTGTTGTCTACTCTTCATTACGCCTTGGATTTTTTTCTGACCTACACATTCTTCCAATCTATTTAGTTTAGTTATTTAGCACACATTTACAACATGTGTTGTTTCAGGGCACTTCATGAGAAAATGGACTTAAATCCAATTATTCAGACATTCCAGTAGATCCTGGTTATAAACGGTGCATCATGTTCAAAAAGTTTCCAGTCCAAGGAAACTCTTGACTCATCACAGCGTTAACTCCTCCTGGACCAGCATGCCTGGACAGTAGATGATAGCTTCCATTGTGTCGTTGACTTTCCGGCAATCCTTCATACTGAGCATGCATGCTGAGATAGCAGAGGAGAGGAAACCCCCCCTCTTTTTACAGAAAGAAATATGGCATAACCTGGCCCAGTACAAGCAGCCATCTGCCACGGCTGACTTGGGGTTTGAGAAGACACACACACACACACACACACACACACACACACACACACACACACACACACA
>JAVLVB010000779.1:2295123-2308783 GCA_032876305.1 Orestias chungarensis | reverse complement strand
AGTAGCAGAGTGAGCTAATTTTTTTCGATTGTACCTCGGCAGCCTTAGCCTATAGCTTCATAACTATAAAGAGAAATCACACTTTAGAATGAGACATTAGAGAGGTAGAGCCAAGCCGTTAACCAGACAGGGTGTCTGTCTGGTTCGACAGTAGAGAAGCCTGATAACTAGCATTTGAGAGTTTTTTGTTTTATTAAGTGGTATACTGCCATTTTTGGACTTGTTTTCAGCTGCAAAGCTTCCCCACAGTCCCTGCTCAGATGATCCTTCTTACTTAATATTTTTTTTTGTGTTACCCAATAGTGGCCCCACATTTTCATTTAGCACTTTCTAATTAAAAAGATATGTCATCCACTTTGTTACAATCATAAACAGTAACAGGATTCAAGGTGGTACTGTTACAGATTCTTGATTATCCATCAACGGAGATTCATATCCGAATTTGAAGTTGTTGCTAAAAAGACTCTTCGGTTTCAGAAAATGCATTTGAAAAAAACTTCTTTGTTTAAAAAAAAAACCAAAACAATAAAAGCCCGACTTATTTCTGTGTCATACCTTAGTACCTTTAAAATAGGATGATTTATAAGGACTTAAAATGGCAAATTTGATGTGATATTTACTGTTTCATTTTATGCTTATTCTTGGTTAAAATAACACACTAGACAAAATCATAATCAAAAGCAGACCAAATGTTTAGACCAACATTTCAAATGCTTACTTGCCTGTTTCCTATTTGCACACCGGCCTCACTCAAAGAGGGATCTCAGTGAAAACATGAAAGACGTTCTGGGTGTGGCTGCCTAAAGGTAATTATAGCAGGAGGCAAAAGATATGTAGTCCATGCTGTATTTATTTCAACTCTGAAGGCAGGGCTTTTAAAACAGTAACAAAGACAGCGCCTGCTAGAGGTGAGCGTGTGTAGAAGATACAAAACATGCGACTCCTTTGTCCACTGATTGTAACTGCGAGCAGCTCTATGTGTTTAACAGAAACAATGAAATTTAGTGTATAATGGTTATAAGTAAGCACCCTTCTTAATATAATTACTGTCATATCTTCTGTATCAGCCGTCACAGAATCTCTCGCTTTGAGTAGTGGCTGTGTAATGGCAAGAGATTGTAGCTGCTTTATCACCTCAAGAGTGCAAAGTGAAACCTTTCAGAGAGAGCAGCAGCATTTGATTAAATCTCCTCCTGTTCCATCTTGATCTTCACCTCTCTCAGACCGCCTCTCCTTATGTTTCTAGATAATGCAGAGGTAAATGCGCTCATCTGTAACTGTAGAGTTTTGGTGTAGACTGACAGGATATCCTGAGAAGCAAAGGAAGCTGCAGAAACAATGGAATTTACTGTTTTAAGAACCAGCATTTCCAGTTCCTTCTCTGTGCCTATTATTTAAAATCAGCTCAAGGAAATACAATACTATTTGTCCTCTAAAGGAAATTCCTTTTCTTTGTTCTCAGTCGGAAGTCTTACATATACATTGGTCCTCGAAGCCTTTTGGGGGTGTAGCTTGTTGTCTTAAAAAGCTGCGCGTGCTCTTGAAGAAGGAAAATATCTAGCTGGCAAATTAAATAAATGAGATCACAAAATTCATAAATATGCTACAGCAGTTCCAAGTTTTTTATTACCTGAAATGATACCAAGCATACTTATATACTTAACTAAATATTCTTGTAGTACAGAATTTAAGGATGTTTTTAAAATTTTCTTTAATTGTACGATTTAGTTAAGTGTGTGGCTTGGTGCCGGGTTTTTTTTTGCTGGATAAACCTGGTGGCCTGACAGGACACTATTGTAAAACCTGTACTGGCAAAAACCAGTCACATTGCCCTTCTTAAAACCCATGATGTAATGAACAGACCTTTCTTTATCTTTTCAAACAGTTAATTAAATGATTCTGATGGACAGATTAAGGGATCTGGTTGAGATGTTGGGGTCTGTTCTAAAGTAGGTTCCATCCAAAATGTCTGGTAGAAGTTTAAGTTTGTCTGCAAGCAAAATCATGACCACTAATTCTTATGTGGAGTTCACAGGGCTGCATGCTCGGAACTGTATTTGCTCTTACTTTAAATCCTTTCTTTAGGATAAATGAATCGCAAGTTTATTGATTTTTTTTTAACACCCTCAGATACCCAGGTGTGCATGTGTTTTAAGTGACTAAGAGTAAAATTACCAACTGAAAATTTTATTGTGCTTTCCTTGTCACAAATATGAGCAAATTGTAAACAACTGGTATTGGTACTGGAAAAACTAAATTTGGTCTCCACACGTTGTGGATCTTTATCCTTTGGAACTTTAGAGATAAAGTTTGAAAATCTTTGTTCTATATAATGGTTTATTATTATATGTAAACAGTGGCAAGCAACATTTGTCTTTAGTTTTTCACAACCCCACTGTGGCAAAATTCCTTAATGGACTCAAAGATGCAGACACGAAGGAGCCCACCTAATCAGAAAGTGATAACAGACAGGCTTTTGAAATATCTGACCTGAACTTCAACTGACAGTTCTGGGAGGACATAGACTGGAAAATGAAAGTGACACTTAAAGAAATGCAACAAATCAAAAAAGGAAAGCACGTAGCGAAAATCGTTTGATAAATTAACTTAACTTTGAATTATAGGGTTTGAAGTTGCACTTGTAGGTGTAGCAACAAACCTTCTCTGACAGTGGCTTTCTAAAGGGTTCCTGAGCCCCTGTGGTAAGATCCATTAGAGAAGGTCAGTTTCTCAAAGGTCATGTTGGATTTTGGCTATGTTGCTTTGATCATATGGACTATAGATGATTATATCCCTTTATTCCTTCTAATTCTACATCAAGAAACGTTGTTTCTGCATACATCCGTTGCAAGGTTGCCAAGTTTTTGGGATGATCCTTTTATACCCAATCATGAAACTCACCTGTTTCAAATCCACCTGGTAATCTGTGAAATGTTCCAAACAAGTGTTTGTTTTGTTGTTTTTTTTACCATTGTTTTGTTCAACTTTGCTAGCAGTTGAATATTTGAATATTTGCAAAAACACAATAAAGTTTATCTGTTTGAACATTAAATATCTTTTAATTGTATTGTATTAAATTCAATGTAGGTTGAAAGGGATTTGGAAATTGCTGTATGCTGTAATTATTTATGTTTTACACAATGTCCTAACTTTATTGAAACTAGGGGTTATAATTATGCCATGAAAACAAGTTTAATATTTATATAGGGTTACTTTTTTATCTTCAATACGTTTAAGGCAAGAATGAATTAATTTCGTAAGTTTCTATTCATCTCTGTAAAAAAATGTTTTTGACAAAGCAGTTCATTGCACAGATACATTGCATTCCTTCTTAACATCATAAAACTAATAAATACATACATTAATGCATAAAGACAATAAAAACATAATTTTGAAAAATGGATAAATAAAAAATAATAACCTTTTGGAATCCAAAACATTAAGGTAACATCAACATTAAGGTATGTTAATGGAGAACTTAAGTAAGTAATTAGTTGTGCTCGTTCCGCCTTCAATAATTGCTCAAGTACTCCATAGAGAGGATTGGAGAATCTTCTCGCTGAGAGCGGCTGTAATTTAGGGATTTTGCCCACTGTGGTCAAAGTAAACCTACACTTGCATGTGTGGTCTATTGCTTTAAGACTTTGTTGTTTTTTATTTGGTTTCATTTTTTAACCAGCTGATTTCAATTTGGCGAAGTTTTGTGGGAAATTATTGGTTTGCAACCAAGGTTTTGACTAAATTTTGTAGAAGCACGGTGTGCTAGCCATCACATTCATTTGTTCTGCCCTCAAAGATTCAGACTTTAAAATAATTTTGATTCACGGCATTCTATAATTTTTTATTCTGAATTTTATTAGTTTTATATTTACAATAGTCATTACACTACTGATATTCAATCAAATATTTTGATATGTCCTGAAACCAGTGTGTGAACTTACTATTATGGTGAATTCCATGATTAAACCATTTTGAGATGTCTCATGTTCCTTCAAATATGTGCTTATGTGCCTGCCAAACTGTTACTAGTATAATAAAGTTGTTTGTTCTATGCGGGTTGGAACTGATTTATTTAATTATTTGAACATTTGGTCAGTTTCATAGCTTATAAAAACGAAAAACAAAAATATTCTTCTGAAACATAGAAAAACTGGGCTGTAGCAGGTTTAGGATCCAGTGTTTAAGATTTCTTATAGTAAACGACTTGATTATGTGTGCTCTAGAAAATAGTTTTTATTTTCATCAACGTTATATGTTGAATTGTTATACACACTAGGTGTGGATGGCAAGAATTGAAACACAATACAGTACAGAAGCCTTAATCATGCTTAAAGAAATATCCCTGTAAGAAAAAATATGAGTTAACGTGGTAATATCTTCTTCAACTTTGAATTTATCTTGTACATGTCAACAACCCGCTCCACTGTGAGGACAGGATGTCCTGTAGTTTACAAAATTGAAGATGACAGCAAGTGGATTTGTTGATTTATTTATTCAATTTTGTGGCATTGTATTTGGACACTGATTCATGATAAATGAGAATCACAATTCTTCTGTGAATCAATTTTTATTCGTTTCTTTTTAATTTTTTTATTTGGTGTTTATCATGTTCTGCTGCTCCCATTTTCAGAACATTCAGACTATGACTATGTCTGTGTCATGGCTGTTGAAGCGCAGATCCCACCTGCAGTCCACGCCTTGTGAATCTCCCTCAACTTCTTAAACGACTTTCACCTCATAACCCTCTCATTAATGCACTTGCTTGTCCAACGTATTCTATCAAACCCTTCGATGAGTGTCTGCTGGACAGCTGTCCAGTCAGGAGTCTCCCCTGAGACCACTGCAGTACAATATTGTAACATTTTAGGATTAACATTAATCCTTTATAGGTGTTATCAGCCGGTAAGAATTATTTCATGTTGTCTTTTGCTTAAATCCAATTAAATTAACAGAAAAAATAAATGAATGTAGTGAGTCATTTCATGTAAGATTTTTAACTTTTGAAAATTAATTTCTGAAATAAAGTTGCATATTTTACCCGTATTAAAAATGTTAAAAAGTAAATTTAAGACAAATAATGTTTTTTTTTCATTTTTTTATTTTATTAATGTCTTTTTACATTTTTCAGATATTTTTTTATTTTATTTGTTGCTTTCATATGCACACTGTGTGAATCCATCACAGATAAAGAGGTTCTTCCTTGACATCCCATCAAAACAATCCTTTGGAAGGTTCAGGTTTTGCGTTAACAGATTTGAACGCAGCCACTAGGGGGCAGCATACAATAATGACAACACAGCTTGAGCCAGTCATTGGTTGGCTCTGTGTTGCCATAGATACACATCTACTTGAAGTAGACCTCTCAGTCATGAGGCATCGAGACACAGAGGGCAGTGTTGAGCTGGGAAATGGCGGTTGAATCCCAATTAGCAGCTGAAAAGAGGTTTACACACACAGTAACCACATGTCGCTGTGGACGTTTCATTAGATAAATGCCACTTTTGTTTAAGCTGTTTGCTTCTTTTAAATTCAGATAAACACCCCCCCTCCAAGGCATCAGGAGAGATGATTGGTTGTCTTAAAAGGTTACCACAGACAGGTTTGTTTTTTTAGTCAAGATTGACAGGCAGCAGTGAGGACTTGTAGTGAGAACAGCTGTCGTGTGGTACCACAGACTGCAGCTGCTGGGCACAGTCTCCTGCTGATGTTTAATGCAGCTATTCACATATGTTCCAGCTCTCTTGCTTTTTTTTTCAGGGGGATGGGTATATTCTGTCAAAATGTAAATATGATAAAGAGCTATGAAGCCCCGTCCAATAAAACCATATATTCAACACATGGATGCGTTTTGTGTTGGTGTTCAGATGTCTGATTGCTCTCAGCAACATCCAAGCACCGCTCCTAAAATGAGACAGGGATGCATAACTGGATTTAAGGTTATGTAATGCAGACTGAAAGCATGGAGGATGTGTATAATCCACCTCTATTTGGGTTAAATCCATCCCTCTCTCTCTTCCTCTCTGATCATGTATATTTATAACGGGACAGGGGCTTCATATCCTTTTCTGCATCATCAACCCTGAAAAGCACCAATCCCTGCTACACACAGCATTTCATCAGCTGGCTTCAAATACATCTTATCTCTTAGGTCAGTGTTTTTCAACCAGTGACGGTGTGCCGAGGAAATTATCTTGGTGAAATTGGATAATTGTTTAGTATTTTTGAAGTGGACATGTTAAGTGCAATTTGAAACAAGAGATATAAAATATGATAAAAAATACATGTTTATTTGATTCATATTAAAGACACTTTGATAAGAATTACTATAAATGTAATATATGACACTATAGAGTATCATTTGTTTACATTTTTGGTTGGTGGTGTGCCTCGTAATTCTTTCAATGAAAACAATGTACCTTGGCTCAAAAAAGTTTGAAAAACACTGTCTTAGGGTTTTAATATATCTTGTAATAGGTGTTCTGATGAAGGACTTTTAGTGTTTTTTGTTCTCCTTCAATCTCCAAAATGAAGTATTTTTTTCTTTTCAGTGGATGGTTATCTCTATTAGATTGATAATATATAATATAGATAATAATATATATAAAAATAATCTGTTTTTACTACTTTCCTCAAAGTTTGCATTAGATTGTGTTTAGGTCTAATTCATTGGCTTAGGGTAAATTTCTTTTATAAACCTCTCATTGTAGTGTAGGATATTAATAATAGGAAGAATTTTACTCCATCTGATTTAACTTGATAAAGATTTACTGTTGTAATAAATACAAATCAAAACAAATTTTAAAGGCTTATATCCCCGTTAAATTGATTTGGATCGTAAATTAGCATTGTCTTGAGAAGCAAAAAGAATCAAACACAGTCGTGACACAGCAGGATGAATGAATTGTGTGATCCCCGCAGCTCTAATCCACATAAATATTGAATATTTGATGACCTTCTCATTGATGGAGCACGACACCTGGGTGGCCCCGCCTCTGTTTGCTGCACATGTCTGCAGGAGGTGGTCTTTCCTGACAAGAGCCTTTCTCTGTAGGAAAATGTCTGAGCCAGCAATACTGACAAGAAGAGTACATACGTGTAAAATATTTTACCTTAACTTGGGTGTGGGTGGCATAAATCAAAAATAAACCAGCAGAGGATCCACTAATTGAGATAATGTTTATTTATCTTAATTCAGTGCGTATGCGTGTGTGCTTGCAGGGGGGAAAAAAACGAGAGAGAGAGAGAGAGAGTGAGAGAGAGATTTCGCTTCTGTATCCGTTTTTCCTGTTACAATTTGACTTCTGCTTGCCTAGCCAGGACTGTAATCATGGTTGTCAGCAATGGCAGGTTGCTAGGTAACAATTACCTGACTGTGCTTTGCTTGCACAGAATCACACACAGTGGGCTGTGTGTGTATGTGAGTGTGTGTTTTTTAGACGGTGTGTTTAGGAATAGAAAAATGCAGCAATGTAGAATACCAAGCAGTGTCTCAACATCTGGGTTGAAATGATACAAAGCAGAAGGAGGTTCGAGGTTGCTAATAATGTCCTCTGGCTGCTTCTCATCTAGAATTTTGTTATTGTTTACATGGTAATGTAAATTTGGCTTTTAATTAATGTAAGGGTTTTCCTTATTTTGTCCATTTTGTGGTTGGGGGTGATTTTAGTGTCAGTATATGTGGAATAGGTGTCTTTAATGGCCAGTGTTGCTTCACTAATTCAACCCATAAAAGGTAGTAAGGATGCAGGGGAAGGCTGATAGACTTCTAATCTCTCAAAGAGTATCTCCACAGGTCCTGTTATTCTCTCTTGCTCTAAAGTGATGTTTGGACACATAGAGGATCTGTGGATTTATGCTTTGTGTCGTTTCCTATTCAGGCTCATCACAACCACATATTTAATGCAGTTTTATAATGATAAGATTTTATAGAAGAAAATAAAGTAATGCATAATTAGGTAAGTTGAAACAATTCATGCATTTTTTTATAAAATGTTTACAAAAAAAAACAACTTAAAAAGGGCATTTGTCCCATTTACCCCAAAATAATATTCAATTTTCCTTCAGAAGTCAACTAATTTGTAAAACGTCTCGCTGTGTGTATTTAAATCTCTGCTATGGAGGCCTCATAGCACTGAGGTTCCTCAGAGGTGGGGAGTTTTACTTTAGTTTTATTCACAAATATCACACTAGGAACTTTAATAATATTAAATATGATTGTATAGATACAGTAGCTATCATTTCTCAACACTAGGCGTCTCAATCTATACTGTAGTTACCTTAACATCTTCCTTGTGTCTCCTTCTCTTTTTCTAAAAATGTTTTAATGTACACTCCTGAAAAACAACCTGAAATGAATCAACTGAACAATTAGCCGACCATATTTTGATTTCCAAAAATAAAAGGACACTTTGCCCAGCCTTGAGACACAATTCAGACAGGCTTCTCAGAGATTAATTAAGATCCTTTATTGTGCCTCAGTGGTACAACTATAACTTTTGTAATAAAATCAAATTTGTAACAAATACTAGATATCCTTTCAAAAATATAACAGTAAAATGAAAAGAGTGTAGTAAACATGACCTCTTCTGTGTTAGAAAATAGTTTTTCAATGTATTGAAATAAAAAATAAAATGGTCTCACAAAAAAAAGTAACTCAACAAACAAGACTGACCTGTACTTTAAACTGTTTCATAGTTATATTATTAAATTTCCCCCTGGGATAAATAAATTATTTTTGACTTGATTAGATATCTTTAACACATATTTTTTAGACATTGAAACCTACGTACCAGCTTTGCATGTGACGCACTCCCGCTTTTTTTGCAGTTAATCTGTGCAGTTGCACTTTCCCTGTCGGCTCTGCTCCCTTGGTGTACTGTATACTTGTTTCGCACAAAGCAGTCCCCCGGCAAGTACGTGACGCAACATTATCGTTTTATGATGTGCAAGGCCCCCACCAATTTAAGAAAACACGTAATGATCTAATGAAAAACGGTAAGAACCAGACATTTTAAATTCGTTTTTAAAACCCTCCTGGAAGCACCGTTCAGGTCAGCATACATTAAGCTATCTTATACTGTTTACAGGCATCTGAAGATGGTCAAACTATACTAAGTTGTTCAGATGCAGCATTCGTGTCCTTTTACTTTTTCTCTCCCTTTACTTTAGACTTTCCTGTTTGATTTTCCTTTACTCCCGACAGCAGAGAGCCAAACTTTAGGTAGCTTCCCAGCCAGACAGTGATCAACAGTTCAGGTGTAAGAAAGTACTTACAACTTTTGTTAGACACAATATTCAGAATAAACACATTACAAAGTTGATAAAAAAATTGTAACTGGGTACAAATTCTTCTGCTATGCAATATCCCTTTAATGAGATAATTTTAGCAATTGAAAAGTTAACACTAACCTTCATATCCGGTGGTTGAGCAGACACCATTATCCTGCAGCACGAAAACCAGAAGAGACTCCTCTGCTGGGATCCAAGGCCGACGAGCGGACATGCCACCTCCCCCAAGAACTGTCTGCCAGAGCTGGCAGACATGGTTGATATATTTGGAGATCATTAAATGGTCCTAAATGAGACCCTGGCGAGAGAATTCGCTCTGGCCATCTGGCCCCATTGTGAGCACTGGAGCCCTGTTCAAGCGCTGTCAGAAGCAAACACACATATGATTGGATAGATTCTGGGTGTGCTTTCCCATTTCATCCAATCAGAGTCACTGTTGGTGAGCCGCTGCAACCTGCTCCAGTGTTTTGCAATGAATGAACCATCCTGTTGTGTACTGTGTGTCAGTTGCATACTGTGTTGGTGGGTTGAAAAAAGCTGATTGTATTTTAACCCTATATAATGTTATCCAGTGACTTTTTTTTTTAAATCTTTTTTTTAACCTTTTTTTCCCCTACTTTCTCTCTCCAGGTCACAAGCTCAACAAGGATCTGAGGCACTTCTTGAGCTTGAGGTTTCAGAAAACATCACCTGACCACAAGTTACAGAAGACGATCCGAGCCAATTTATATCGCCATGCTGTGCCTTGTGAGTAAAAAAGCTCAAGACGATGTTTAACCAATAACCTGTGGAGAACTGTGTCTTTAGATATATTTAATATTACATGGTCTTTGTCTCCCCATTGTTAGTCTTTTTCTTCTCAATTTGTTTGCAATTTTTTGTATTTTTTATTTAGTTGATCATAAAACAAAAAAACATCTACATGTCATTGGTTTCCATTAATACAAATAATTGGCATCTCTATGAAAATACTTTTTCTAAACATAAACTTTTATTAATGCAACCCATAGAAACAGTGTTGTATTGCCATACACAGTTTTTTCGAACCAAATACTCAGTAAACCAGTCGGACTCCCCAGCTGGGCTTAGTTATATCAAATGCTGTTGGATGTGGGTAAAAAGTCCTGTAATAGTCACTGTTTTTCTAGATTACTTCTGGTTCTGCTTGTTAAGTCAATGGTGAATCATTAGTTTCACTAGTCTGAGGCCTGAATGAACTAGCACTGATATTGACAGTTTAAGACTAGATGAAATATGTGAACATAGTTGTAAAAAAGACTTGTGCTTAAAGATAAATATTTCAGTACTAAGAGAAGCACTGACATTGTAAAAGCTCACGCACTGAAAACACCTTTGAAAGATTAATATCTTCCAACTTAGGAAGTATTTATGGCCTGGCCTGGTGAATTTTAGAAAACCACTGTCATGCTTGGACTGTGACTGCTACAATTTCACACCAACTTCTTACAGAAAAAAGGAGATATTCGTCAAATTAAGAAAATGATCACTGAATAACTTGGAAAAAAAACTTATAGGGTGGTGGTGTTTATCTGTCACTCTTTTATAATCATTCACATTTTCGTTACCATGCCTAATATGCTAATGAAACTGTTTAAAAACTCTAATGTGTTACATCCCTTTCTTGTTCATGTCTGGCATAATGATCCGTATTAAATTTTTTGCACCTTTGTTTTTGCAGTTGTTGTTTTAATTAGTCATCTTATAATAAATACTTTACCATACGTTCAAATTTTCTGATTACTTAAGTTGTTATGATCCAACCAACTAAATGAAGTGATGGGCTCTTGTTTATGTAAAGCGGGATTTGCGTATTGTTTTGCATGTGTCTGAATGTGACTGCACCTTAGGTAAATGTAGTTCGCAGATGACTGCTTGTTTTCTCTCTGTTTTTCTCTCACTTTTTGACTCTCAATCTCTGCCTCTCGGCCATGTGACTGTTAAATCTTCCTCTGTGAGCCTCCCTCAGTGCTCGGCCTCGGATTATGATGTTCTGATATATTGAAGATAGATTCCTGCCTGATTATGTGATAAACATCTCCACAGCTGTTGCAAATGTTGCAAAGCATCATTTCTTACATGGGAAGGACGCAGTATGATATATACAGCATATTTTAGGTTTTGAAAATAATTTTAAATTAATTACCGAACATGAACACTCCCCATTGTTTATTAAAGTTGCAGAACTTTAACAGTAAAGAAGAACAGACTAATCTTTGTACTTTCTCTTATTGAATGTTTAGGAGAAAGCGTCTTTGTCTATGAATAAACTGTTGGACCACTGAGTGGTATCTGTACTTGTAAACATACTGTAAATTGTTAAACAAGGCAAGGTTTTTTATCGTGTAGTTTCCCAAAGAAAAAGGTTCATGTTTAATCCACATCTTAGTATTTTTTTCCCTTTACCTTTACTAAACAATGCATTATTCTTATCATGGATTTCAATGAAGCTTTCAGAAAGACATTTTTTATTCATAACTTTAGGAGAAAGATCAAACAGAAAAATAAAACTGATCTTTTGTTCCTCCAATAAACAGTGGGTTGTTTAAAGAAGTTTTCAAAATCATTTGTATATAATTAAAATTTTATAGAAATGAAATCTGTGCATTAAAGAAACTAAATCTTTGCCACAATTATTTATGCACCCAGAATTTATCTAGAATATATCATTGATATTTATATATTGTTAAAAAGAAAATAACAATTTTAAAATCTGTTTTGTGATAGAATAAGTTCCAAAACTTATTAGGTTATTTTAAACAGAACTTTCATCAATGCTAATGTTGTCATGTCTGCTTTGCAAAGGATTCTTACTTGGATGTAATCGTTAAAACTGTAGAAATGTATTTTATTAGTAAAGGGACACAAAAGAGCTACGGTAACTTTTCTGGAGTTTTTCTTCATTCTTCCGATTTTCCAGCTCTCACTTGACCTCAGTCTTTACTTTCTAAGAAATCTGTCTTTCTATTTGTTGTTCTTTCCTTTCTCAGTGACCCACAATCACTGTTTTTATGTCATTTTTCTTTTCATTAAACACGCAGAGACATATGCAAATCTGTTCTTACCATGACGAGGCAGAATGACAAAAGTGGTCAAACAAAAGCCACACGTCGCTGGGCTGTGTGTTCTTTGTCTCCTTCCTTC
Organism: Orestias chungarensis; assembly: GCA_032876305.1. Classification (NCBI taxonomy): domain Eukaryota; kingdom Metazoa; phylum Chordata; class Actinopteri; order Cyprinodontiformes; family Cyprinodontidae; genus Orestias; species Orestias chungarensis. Next base: position 2,296,333 of record JAVLVB010000779.1, on the reverse strand, counting down.
TCCTGTTGTTCTCTTTAACCATACTTGCCACAAACCGGTGCTTTTCCTCTGCACCATTAGCCTGCATGCACTAATTTCATTTATTTCTTTTTTCATTTGGATGTATAAATGTGCTGTTTATATGAAGGACATCCTAGCAGTAAACTCTCCTTCCACTCCTTGGCCTGTTGCTACAGATGGCCATTGTTATCATTTGCAGCAAATGTCACAATTGATGGAAAGTCTCTTGTTCTCTCTCTCTATCTCTCTCTTTCTCTCTCTTGGGATTCATTTCCCTCTCGTGTCTACAGCTGCTGCTTGTGGATGAGGGTTATCTCAGCGTTATCCCAGGGTTTGAACCTCAGAGTGAACCAGTTCTCCCTCCCCCACCTGATCCCTCCCTCTGTCGCTCTCCTCTCTTCTTCTTTTCAAATCCTCCAAGCGAGTGTCAGCGTCCCTCTGGCTCGGCGGTGGCGGCTGCCTCTCTCCGTCTCTCTCTGTCACGCTCTAGCTGCTCCCGCTGTCTCCCTGCCTCTGCTGTTCTTACTCTTCATCACCACCCGTATCTCTCTCTCTCCCTCTCTTTCTCTCATCCTCCCCTCCCCTTCTTGCCGTCTTTCACTCCCTCGTTTCCTTGTTTTCCACTCCATTGCTGATCTCGGGGAAAATCATTGTGCAAGACAAATTTCTGTTTGCCGCTCACACAAAGTAAGGGATTACTGGTTGATTTCTTTTTCCTGCTCCAGGCCCTTTCAGAATCCAGGCAAGTGACATTTCCTAATTGTGTTTTTTCTCTTTCATCTATTTGATGCTCTCACCATCATCCACTATCCAAAGGCTGTGGTGTATGCATTGGGAAAGAGTGTTATATGTATGCGTGTGTGTGGTTGAGGCTGTGTATATAGGCTAGGGAATCAGGGATGGTGAGAGTAGGGGTGGGAATTATGTGAGGGGGGAATTATGTGAGGGGGAATAAGGGGGGACATGCACACTCGGAGCAGGCACGTTCAACCCAGAGGGACAGATGGTCAATAGCCCTGGTGCTTTTTCCTTTTTGCTTTTCTGATTCACCCTGCAGGCTTTGTATAAGCTTCACTAATACATGGATATTCTTCATGAAGCAGGACATGGCTGCTCTCCTTTGCTGGAAGAAGGGCTAGCAAGCAGAAGCAGGGAAGGTTTTATAATTGCGGAGAAGCAGCGAAGATGTGTGTGTGTGTGGGGGGGGGGG
>JAVLVB010000779.1:2258686-2289786 GCA_032876305.1 Orestias chungarensis | reverse complement strand
AGTAAAAAGTATTGTTACTGTTTAAAAGACTAATACTTGTAAAGGCTCTACATAAACTCCTTGCTAATCTGAATTTGAAAGTCTGAATCAAGTTCTCCACCATAACAAACATCTTTAACTCCCAACGCCTACTTTAGGCTTTAGTTGTACTTTTTTAATTGTTAAATGTTACTATTTGTCATTTACTGACTCTTTCCAAAATTGCGTATATCTGTTCCAGCGTATTTCACATATTTGTCTGTTTACAAACAAATTCAAAACTCTCTTGCAAGTAATAAAACACCTTATTTAGGCCAAAACACTTTCATGTAAAATTGTTAAATATTTTTTACATAAAAACTACCTAATATTTGCGTAAGCACTTCTAAAATAATCTGTTTTAGTGAGACATCTGTGCATGGTTTGTGGTTGAAACGCTCCCTTCGTCTGACCAGTGTATTAAGGGACTGCTTGTATAGACGAGGCCTTAAAGTGCTGCTTCAGTCAATGTAGTTCGGATAATTGGCTTAAAGGCCCAGGGGAGTTCCCTGCTAACTCCCTCCGTGGCTGTTTGCCGTCCCTGCTCCTGTGCAGTTGTCCACCCGAAAAATGTGCATGTATTTTCAGTTTGTTTTCTGTTTTCATAACACATCGTCCCCATCAACACCAAGCTTCTGTTTATTCTGGAAACAAATTCTAGTTCATGCTGGAGACATGAAATGAATCCTGAATTTTGAATACACAGCATTTTACTTTTTGGAAGTTTCACCCAAAAAGTTTTGTGACCTGCAAACCTCTTACCGTTGCATCTATTAACCTACAGTTAAAAACAAAAGTTTGGTGTTTTTCTCCATAAGGAAAAAATGGATTTTCCTACATTAGTTCCAATCCCTTCATTTAAGGTTACTCTCACTCTTAGGTCATTTGTTCTTGCATGCATTCCCTTTCATGCTCGCGCATATAAGCAGCAGGGGTTAAAAACAGCAGATGTTGCATGTGTTTGTGTGCGACTGCAAATGTGAGGTTCAGTGTTAGACAGTAAGTGGAAGCTCCACACACCATCAACAGCAGGACAGCAATGAAGGGTATCAGATGTCAACATAGTGCCCTCAGCACACCGATTATTGTTAATACTTATGAGAGCGGTTGATACTTGGATTTAAGGGTGTGATTGTTTTTGTCTTGGTTGTGGTATTTAAATTAGACACATTAGACACAATAAATCAATCTAGTCCAAACCTGTGTGATTCTAAAGTCAGAAGTTTTTTTCCTGCTTTCAAAATAAAACTCCCCTAATCATAGCATAACCTCATAATAATGTAGATCCCCATTGATTGCTTGAATCTCCCCAGCTTACCTGGTTAGCCTGTGTCTCTACTGTGGTGTCAAGGAATCCCAGGTTGCTGTAATAGTGGTCTTTAGGTCATGTGAATTTTTCAGTTATGTGTCTCTCATGTTCCTTTTTACAATACTCTTTTGCTGTTCTATATAGGAGATGGGTAGGTCATGTAAGTTTGCAGGGCCATTTGAGCATAGGGAGGCCGTGGTATGCACATGCCAAGTCGTACTGGAAATTGAAATCAGCATCTCTACAAGGCTTATTGGCATAAGCTACTATGAGGCGGTGTACAACTTTCAGGGTAGATGACCAGCGCACACGCACTTGACACTGCATCACAAACAACTTTGATTCTGCGTCCCCTCACTTTTTTTCTGGGGTCCAGGAATTTGATTTCCAAACATATTAAAGAATTTCATTTCATCTGAAAAGTTGAGATGTTTGGATGACATCTGAGACTCTTCTGTTGTTGAAGCATTGGTCTTGAAATTATAGCGCTAACCATGCCTGGTGGATCATTTTCAAACTCCTAAAAACCCTTTGCTTCACTGGCTTTTTTCTTTTTTTTTTGCAGAACGTTTCTTTAAAATTAATGAATGTAGCAAAAGCCACCCACTTTAAGAAAGCCTTTTGTGCCTCCCCGTGTTTTGGACGGTATAGATCACATTTACAAGGATATCATACATTTTTTAATCTAAACATTTATTTCATTCTTCAGAGGAAATATTTCAATTTTTTGCAGAAATGGATTTTGCTGTAAGCCAGAATTATCAATATAACGCATACATTTAAAATATTTAGCTTTATATGAATGTGTTTTACCTTTTTAATTCATGTTACAAAAACATGTTTTATGATTTTTTTTACCTTATTAAAATGTAGAATGACATAAGGGGACTATATCCAAAATTATATCACTTATTTGTGTCTTCTTCAGGGTTTACATTAGTGTGTAGGATCTCTAGCGAATGTAAATAAACATCAAAACAGAAATTTAGTCTGCTCTTTATCAAATGAACTTTTGTCAGAGGTGAGCATGTGAGGTGTTGAATCATTGGTTTTATTTTATTGAGCATAATTATATCCCCCAAATATCAATGTGGAAATACTTAGTGAAGCAAGACGGTATCTGAGTGTTGCTGAAGAAGTAAATTACCTAGAGATGAATACTGAGGCAAAACAGTCTGTAGATTATTATCAACCTTAATCTGAAATAATATGTTTTGATTGTTGGAACAAATATAAAAAGGTAAATTAAGCACTTATGTAATTTTTAAAATGCAAATTTAAACTGGGCAAAAATATATAAAGGCTGCTGTCAAAGTAAAGTTAAAAGTTACTCTTTCTATTCTTGTGTTGAGTGTAAATAGTAACCAAAGCCCTGCTGCCATGTGTTTTCATTTTTAAAAACATAGAACATTCTTAAACAAAACATTTTGAGAGGAGTTATACTTATAGGGATTGCCTTTTCCAATGCAGTTAAATGCTGGATTGAGAGTGCTCTTTTTTGTTGTTGTTGTTTATTACATTTTCTATAATACTATTACATTTTGAATGATATTAAAACTGCTTGGATGTTCTTGATGAACACTGCAGTGTTCATCAAGATTATTTGCTTAAAAAATATATACATTTGCAATAGTTTTACATTTCAGTCCTGAGGTTAAGATGTCCTATTTTCTTGAAGGCCTGTTACCTGTATGCCTTCCTCATTTCCTTCTATTCTCCTCCACTACTTTTGGCATAAAGAGATTGAAGAGGGATACTAGGGGAAACATATTTGAAGATGAGTTAAGGTCTCCCAAAGTCTGAAATGAGCAGAAACAGGTAAAAAAAAAAAAAAAAGATATAATAAAACAGTGGCACAACTTTCCCATAAAAAACGTTTAATTATTCCAGTAAAATTTGAAACAAGTTTGTTTTTTTTATTAATAAAATGGACAGTAGCTTTGCAATAGAAAATTAATGAGAATGCTCTACATAAAAGGTATTTATTGTGAAGAATCTTTAACATCAGAGCAGATTTGGCCAATAATAGACAAGGTTATGTAACGGAGTTCATCAATAATAAAATATTTAGTCAGCCTCCCCAGATAACAGCTAATCTCTCAATTTAATCCAGCTAATCTTATATGGACACATATAAACTAAAAGGGGCAATGTTGCATGTATATTCTTTTTGTTATCTGCACTAAAAGGATATGTTATGTTAAATGATATTTATTCTTGTAAAACATCAGTTTTATGGGGATAAAAAAAATTTAAAAGAAGAGATAAAAATTTTCCTTTGCTGTTATTCAATGTCCGATGCAGGTTTTAAAGTAACCGAGAAAAAAATGACATGTTAGAACTAGTGTTCCTCTTTATTTTAATTTAAAATGTGTGTCTTTTATTTAATTTTAATTACTCAGTCTTAATTGTTTTACCAAATGCAAACGGATTTATTATCTGTGCGAATGAATATTTAGCAACAGCTGTTAACTGACTATAAAGATTTGTAACCTCAGTTACTCCATAGGGATCCTATTTCATTCTGTGTGCAACGTCAAGGTATGTAATTAATATCTTAGGTCTGTTCTGATGGACCTGCACTTTATGGTACATGTTCAGTCACACTATTTGAGTGGCCCAGTATTAGGAGATAGGATGTGGGTCATAGCAGGCACTTGAGGGAGACAGCTCCCCTGCCTCTGAAGCTTTTTATGAACTGCCAGTGAGGACAGAAACTGTCCTTACTAACCTTATATTTATAGTTTACACTCCCAACTGACTACAGTATGCTGTATGTGTGTTTACACTTCCCCCCTTTTTTTTACTTTATCTCCCTCCCTGTTGATTTTGTAATGTGCTTACCTGAAACCCCATTTGTTTACAGTAAATTATATAGAAACTGCCTAAATTCATGGTTGAAAAATGGAGCACTAATATTTTGCTTCTGTTGTAATGTACTTTTGTAAAATGGAAGTATTTTTGAAAGCATCCTTTGTACAGTATAGTCAAGAGTATTTTTTAACACCTTTTTCTGCATAGGGTTTTGTAGGGGCTAAAATCCAGTATTTTAGGCTACTGGTTGCTTATGTGGCCTTGGGTTTTTACGTCCGCTTGATTTAGACTAGCCACGCAGATATTCCTTTGTAATTGAGGTCAAAGTTATTTATTATGGACTGGTAACATGTTCAATGTGTATTCTGCCTCTTATCCAATGACCGCTGGAGATGAACATAAGTCCTTTTATGACCGTTCAAGGATAAGCAGTTATGGAGAATGAATGGGTAGAATGATAGAAATATCCTTTAGTGTCTCACAGTGGGTACATTCAGGTGTGACAGTGGGAAAGTGACAGGAAATCCAAGCATGTTGAATTTTGCTATAATTATTTTGTATAGTTATGATCACCCTTTCCTGACTTTGGCACCTGCTGATTCCATATTTTATTATTGTTTTCCTGATACTAATCCCTTTCAAGGCTTATTTCTACACTTTGAACTTACTGCCTTTGTTTCAAACGTCTAATGGGTTTGTAGCAGACAAAGCCAACACAAAGGACATAACTCTGAAGTCAAAGCAAAATTATGCGGAATTTTCAAATATTTGGGTTAAGTAAAACATAATAAATATAATAATAATCTGAATTGTATTTAGTCGCTCATCCAATTAGAAACAAATACAATCTGAGCTTCTGTCATCTTTGCAGTTTACCATAAATTATGTTGGGGACACAACAAATAGATAAAGATACAGTAAGATGAAAATGTAACTTTTTGGCCTACCTGTTTTGTGTGCTGCAGAACTAACATTGTATGTCAGGTTGAAAATGCCATCAACACATGAAACATGGTGGTTGTATCATCACACTGTGCATGTGTGTGTTTCTTCAGGAAGTATTAGAAAACTGATCTGGGTTCATAGGAAGATGGTTGGATTTCACAACATCGTAAAAAAAAAATAACTCATAGAGGCTACAATGGAGGCAGCATAATTTATTATGGAATACTGTATATTGTCTTTAGTAAATTAGTCAGTGTTAAAAATGTTTAAAAATTGCTGTGATTGTGTTGAATAAAAAGCAGGTACTAAAAACATTTTGCAGCACAGGTTTTTGTCAGTCGGTGTGCTGACCTCATTTTGACTACTTGCTTTAGTGTTACTATTTCTGCAGAGCTTTAAAGGGTGTAGCTCCAAAGACACATGGACATACTCTGAAGACAATGTTGATGACATGACGCAGACAAAGCCAGGCTTGCCTGAAACCCTTTATCCTTTTAGCGAGTGCTCCAATCAATACTGCACTCACGCCAACATATGTAAACATGGCCCGACTTATTTTATTTTGTGCGTGTGCCTCACAGAGATTTGAGTTCTACAATAACCTGATAAGATAAAAAGCAGGGAAAGCGTGCCGTGCAAGCAGCCAACATGGCCGTTATGTTTTGCCTCTTAGGGGTTTATTTTTTTTCGTCATTAGGAGGTGACAGTAAGGTAGAAAGTGGAAGCTGCCCGGAGATTTCCCGTGCCCATTAGATGATTGGCTTTTTTTCTTCCTCTCATGTCCGTCCTATTTGTCCTCTTTCGTTCACCCCATCTCCTTTTCCACCATTTGGCAGATGCTCCCTGTCACATCAGCCCAGTTTGTCCTCTCCTTCCACCCTTCTGGGAACGGATTCATGTTGATGTGTTTAGGCTTTAAACTCAGTCATGCATGGAAAACATCTGTTTTGTTATGTACACGTCGTAACACCTCAAAACTCTCTCCTGTATTTGTCTACTATACATCTGTGAATATATCAAATATATCATTTTTTTCTGCTAATATTTGTGAAAAGATAATAGCGCTGTGGTGGTTAAATATTGCAGAATTGTATTTATGCATTTCACTAAAAACAAAGGTGCAGCAAACACGAATGTAAGACTGGTAGTTTCTTCTTTAATCAGTCAGACTGTTTTTTATATCATCCGATTATCATGATCAATTTCCTTCAACAGCCGAACATATCCATAAATTATGAGGGTTGTATCATCATAAGAAACAAGAGATAGAAATTCTCCAACGCTTGCATACTATTATCAGTATTGTAACATGATTTAAAGAGTTAGGCTATATAGGTCTAAGCAGAACTAAGCTTTTAACCTTGTAAAATAATATATATTGTCTCTAGGGTTTGCTGAATTTACTTTACTGAATTTATATAGACCTTCAAAATAAAATAAAAAAATGGTATAGCAATATCGAATAGATTTTTTTTTAATTATAATGGCAACAGTTGATCCTGTTCTGGTAAAATAATGCAACATATTGAATATTAAATTGTGAAAATATCTGCAGTAAGTCAACATTTTGTAGTATTGGTGCTGCTGAAGGTGTTGTCACTTAAGTACAATTGAAACTTGGTGAAAAGACTACTTTTGAATTCAGAAAAACATTTTAAGTGTAGTGCGGAATTTATTTTAAAAAAAACTGTGTTCTCGATCTGTTTTTAAAAGGTACATAAATCTTCGCAGGAGGATTGGTGCCCACCTCCAGCAGTCAGTGGAAGAGAGGCGGCACATGTCCTCAGCCCACTATTACACACAATGAGAAAAAGAACAGATCCTGTACTTTTCACCCTATTTATTTTAATGATGAAAACAATCTTTTGAGTTCCACGTGGATTTTTGCATTGGGGGCTTCTTGGTTTAAACACTAGCTGCTTTCTGAAGAGTCTTTGTCTTTGAATACTTAATCTGAATCTTTCTTGAGTGCCGAGATAGAAGTTGCGTCTTTACCAGCTCTAAGCTTTTAGTTTGGGGCAACGGCACACAAACCTCTTTCTGCTGAAAGGCTTAAACACCGCCAGCAGCTGAACATACTATTTGATAAAATGTTGGAAGTTATTTAACATATTTATGGTTAAAAATAAATAAATTGGGGTTGATCCAATCTGTACAAACAGGCTTTATTGGACATCAGTATCAATGTGCACATGATCATTATATTTCATAATTATCTTTTACTCATTTTTTTATTTTATTTATTTATGGATAATTTGTTGCTTTTTAATGTTATTGGTTGAAGTTTTTGTGTTTAAGAAGCTCATAGGCTGATTATCCAGTACGTAATATAATCGTTGATTAACATTGATTAACTATTCTGAATTTCTAGGTAATATCTCTACCTATAAAACTTTGTATAGACCAGTCCCTCCAGAAAAATGCAGGCAAAAATGCTTGAATTTTTTTGGGGAAAAGTCCTTGATTTTGTGGTGAATTCAGCGGCATTTCGTCCTTTTTTCTGCAATAACAATGTGGGAAATTATCAAAAATGCGGATAATCGTGAAAACCTGAGATTTGTTGTTTACAAATGTTGGGAGAATAAACATGCTTCTCCCACACATTGTTTCAGCTATAGTAATCAGCAAACATGATATAACATAGCAGCATAGCTGACCCAGTTATTTAGTCCTGTTATGCTAACTTAGAGTGGAAAAGAACAAAATATGAAGATTCCTTAGTTATTAAATAAAGAATATGGCTGATGCGCTGACGTGCTTCAGCTGCGGACTAAAACATTTCTTTGTTATCACTACGCGACACGCCGGACAATTCACTTTTGGCTGGGGGTGTTAGTGTCAGTCAGAAAATAAGAAAATAAGCAATTATTTCAAATTTCTGCGAAGCAATGCGGGATCAGTCAAATCAGGCGAATGTACATAATTCTGTGATTTTTGCACTTAGAAGCTATTTGTGTGGTAAATATTTGGCTTTTTAAGAATTATGCACACCCCCGCATATTGTGCGGCCTTTCCTTGATGTTGCGTGATTTTCTGCGATCGCAAAATCACAATTTTTTGGAAGGACTGAGAGACCCTTGACCACAATTAGGATAATATTTTGAATATGTTTATGTGTTAAAATTACATTAAAGTTCCTTTCTTTATCTATTAAGTAAGTCTAAAGTAATTTAAAGTTAAAAATGGCCAGTAATATCAGTGCACTTTACAGCATTTCACATTATAAAATCTATGCCTGGTTGACCCTTTGAAAACAAAAGGTTCTGGTATAAAAACAATGCCACGGGGACATAACATGTTTTTTTGTCTTGCTTTAAAGGATCCACCAATCCACACATCTGCCTTTACTTCTTGTTGCCTCTTCTTTGTTTCAGACCTCCCACATGGCTCAGCTGTCTTGGAACAAAGTTCACAGAAGTGCTGAGATCTGGTCATATTAATAAAGACACATGGTGCAGGAAAGCGCTGTTTTGCTTAGAATTTTTTTCAAACATGATTGCCATGATACCATCATTGGCGTCCATCTTACTAACTGTACCGCACAAAACTTTCCCAGATAGTACCTCTTAGTTTGTGTGAACCTGATTGTTCTCCATGCTACAAGACAAAACCCTGCTGTTTTCTGCCCGGATACAAGGGTCAGTGTTTGCTTTCACCAAACATACTGGACTTCAGACTCAAATATTCTTTATTTAGAGCTTCGCCAGTGAAAGTACTTTTGTTTGACCTCCAAATAAATTGTGGTTTGTGGTGCTAAATCCTAGTAGATTATTTTGAGGAAAATTTTTTTTCGAACTATTAATTCTCTATCATAAACAAATGTGAACTCAGGAATCTGATCACTTTATATTTAATTGCAAAAGGTTTTCTCTCGGCTATATTATTCTATATTATTCTAGATATCATTCGTGATTTTTTTAAATTGATTACTGCACTAAATTATCTTAACTAATATTTTAATTACCTATGAGCCTGTGCCTAAATAAATGCTTCATTTTAATAATATGTATATGTGATAGAAATGATGTCAATCTTCAATTTGACACATTTATTTGGGATAGACTTAAATGTCATACATGGAACTGATCAAACATAGAGCATGTATGTTTATCAAATATATCGGTTGGTCTTCATTTAAAATATTTTTTGTTGATATTATACACACATTTGAATGAAAAAAAAAACATCAAAGTAACTATTACATTACATTAGTTATAGTTCCAAAAGTTGTACTTTTTTTTTTAACTCTAACCCAATCTTAACAAAGTAACAGAAAAATTAACATATATGTATGTTAAGCAGCCTGTGAGACCATGTCTCCTGATCATTCGTGAGCTAAAGACTTAAACATTTGTAGGATTTTAGACCCATGGTCAGATCATCACTCAAAAGAGTCTCTGTGATAGCTTAAGTGAGATTAGTGTGGCTACTGTTGGAGCTTTTGTATAGACTGGAAGGCTGACATTGAGCCCCGTGATCTTAATCTCTGTACTGTAAGGTGCTGTGTTCCTAGAGCGCTTCTAAAGTTGTTTAGCAGAAACATCTCGATGAGCATTACACCTTTTTTTCTTTTTTCTTTGTTTACTTTTAGCAAACACCTGCTGACTTCATTTAAATGGGATTGTAGTATGTAAAAAATCAACATTCCAGAAGCTTATTTGAGGCAAGCAGACATGCTGGTCCAACATCCCTGGAATGATTTGGTTAGCAAATATTCAGGGAAGATTGAAAAAAAGGAAAATAGCCAAATGAGATGTGACATTCTAAAATGTTTGTAAAGCTTGTGCTTTTAATATTTATTTTAGTTACTTTATGTTTGTTTCCATTTACTGTAGAGTATTGTTTGAACTACAAGCAGCAGTTGTATTCTTCACTATGTCTGTATAAAACTTCTTTCCATTTCAGAAAGTCTTTTGCAGTCAACACACATGATGCACATTCTGCAGGGTAAAGGAAAGTGTTAATCTCCACAGGAATGGCCTTTTGTTTTCCCTTTACAATTGCAACTAAGGCAGTAAATATGTGTGTTTTAGATGTGATGTAAGATAATACTGTTGTACTGTCTGCTGAATTAGTTTTCTCTGCTCAATATTCTGGTATGTTTTTACACTACAGATGCCAGGTGCAACTTCCATATTTGGCGTTGTGGTCAGATTTATAGATGAACCACAACCCTTTCCAAAGAGCCATTGTCAAAGCGTAGAAATGTAATATTCCTGTATCCCAACTCACCTGCATCAGATAAGGGATGCAGTTTAGCTGAGGAAAAACAGATTTGAACTCAAGACGTTTGATACATCTTTTAATGCAGAATATTGAAAGCAAGAGAAGCTCCACCAAACACTTTTTCTTATTTCCTTGCAAAGTTATCGTTCATCATTGCACTATTAAACTCTTAAGTTCTCCTTTTCGGGTAACATGCCAATATTTAAGTTTGGACTCCTTACCTCTCTTTTTCTCTGGAATCATAGAAAGAAGCTCACCACTGTGACCGTAACAATGGTTTCTGCATTAATATCCACACCCTTTGTCAATTGTGAAAAGAAGTTCTTTGTTAACGTTTGGAACGTTTCTAAAAAAGCTTTCGGTTTTCAGCACCAAAAGGATGGACAACCATCTTGGACTCATGTTGGAATCTTGAGTAATTGCCTTCAGGCTACCAAGGTCTGTCATTGCAATTGGACTCAGTCTGAGTTAGGAGTCCAACATGGAAGTTAGCAAGGCCAGGGCCCTGTAGCAGTATGCTATTTAAATACATTCCTTAAAAGTGGCACAATCCAAAACAACACAGATGGTACACATCATGATGGGCTAAACTCTTACCTCATCTATTTTGCACTGCTGATTGATTACTATTAATGCATAGTTCCATCGCCTCAGAAATAAAAGCTTTGTAATCATCATAAAACAATATTTTTCTCTGAAAATTTCTCTGCATTTAAACTGGATGTTTGACAGTTTTTTATTGCAAGGCATAGTGATGGACTCATGTTTGACTTGAAATTGGAAATGGTAATTGCTTTAATTTGTATCATTTTCCATAACAGAGCTGTCTTTGTGATACATCTCTAATTTGTCATCACACTTTATTGCTTGGAAGTCATTGTCGTATCTTTTTTGCAGACTCTCTCAGTTGATGGTAACTTTTTTCTGATTTTTCATTTCTGAGCTGGCTTCATTGGATTTTCTAAGGGGTCCATTTACTATCCAACCAAGTAGTGTTCCTACTGGGTCTGGTTTGCTGTCCTAACTATTCATCACTTTGCATGGCTCTTTGGCTTTATATGCATTATTTCACACAAGCATTTATACATGGCAATCTCACATCTTTCAGGTATAGGAATGTATCCTGATCTTACTCCAGAGGAATGTTTGCTTTGGTCACTGGTATCTCCTTTTGAGTAAACCCTTTTGGCAAGTTAATAAACATACTTCCTAACAAGCAAATCAGCATGTAACTTTCAACACTGGGCTGCCTATTCATGGTGATAAGAAAGATTCTTCATTTTCCCATGGTTAGATTGAGGTTTTATGCTAAATCATCCATGCAAAATTTTCTAGAGCTTCCATTTCTGGACTTTTAAAAATTTGAATTCAATACTCCTACCTGTATAAACACATAATTTTTTGTAAGTACTGAGGCAAGAGCATTTAATGAGAGCTTATTTTGCAGGTTTCAGATTTGCAGATGTCCTTGAGAACAAAAATGATATGACATAACCTCTGACCAAAAAGCTGAACCTTCCAGATATTCAATTGCCGCTAACTGGGGCTTTAAATTCTTCGTAAACTTTTGGATTAGCATTTGTGTCTGCTATGGCAGTTTCATTGTCTAAGTGTTCCTTTTTACCTTATAGTTAACCGTCTTCCAAACCCCCTTCTTTTTAAAAGCGGAAGCCTTTGCAATAGTTCTTGCTTTCTTTTAAGCAAGGTGAGGATTCAAATAATGTGAGTGAAGAGCACCGGAACTACCACCAACTATTTTTGCTTGAGATCCAATCTCCTTTGATCTTTATTTGATTCAGAAACAACACACACAATTTACATCTACATCACATTCATAACCATCTTAGTTTTTTTTCAGTTTATCAATTTTTCTGTATTTCTGTAATTGTAATTTTTTTGACTAAAATTCTTGTTCATCATGTTATTTATTTTGTTAAATAGATTCCAGAACTGTCTTATTGAATTTACAATACTCCTTAAAAAGTGAAATAACGGTCTTCAATTTGGATTACATTTACATCAGTTTACAACAGGCTTTCAGTCTCCTCACATTTATTTGTCAGTTGCCAAGGTTTGTATCTTTTGACATTAATCAGTTTATGGAGTTTAGAGTTCAGACCCTACTCTGTGGACTTTGGTGCTATCTTTTGATTGTATTAAGCCATTATGAGTTTTTCACAATTTTAAGAACATCTTTATGTTAAACTTCCGATTTAGTCCTTTAATGGATTTTCTGTTCCATAATGTGCTCTTGTTCATATATCCTGGATCAACTGAAGGAATGCTCTCAATATTTCACACAAATACTGATAATAGATGAAGTTTAATTTCTTCTTTGAGCAGATGCCAAACAATCCTTTGATCTTTGCTTGGTAGTTCACATATAATTGTCAGAATATGTATGAAACCAATCTAAATACTTTGCATACCGTTTCTTTCTAATCTTCTGTCACACAAACATTTAAGATAATCTTCAAGGACTAAAAATGTTCAATGGCAGACCTTGCTTAGTAATGGACATATGCTCCAACACAACCACAAATTAAGTGCCTTCGTGTTATTTATTTTATATATATCCAGACACTATCACTATAAGGTAGTACATCAAAGCGAGGCAGGACTTTGGATGTCATTGTTTCTCTATTGACTCACCATAATGATGGTGATGAGAAGAGCCTGACTCCACTGTTACTGTTGTACTCTGATACAATTGAAGCCCTCTCTGGTTTTTGACTCTTATTCAGCTGGCATTACAGTCAAATATGCAACATTTAAGGTCTTTACTTTTATCAATTCACAAAACTGCAACTGTGTCTTAGGGTTTAAACCATTAAACAGTTGAATAAGGATTATTATAAAAATCATATAATGATTATTTTATAATCATTATATTATAATGATTGTTTATTCCTAGAAATCAATATGACTTCTGTTTACAAAATAAAGGTTATCAGTCTTCAGTGCATCTCCAAAAGAGCAAAACAATCTGTTTTTATCAAATTTATTTAAATTTTAAAGCACCACTAAGTAACTTTTCCGCCTTCATAAAATATTTTCGTAACTTTTGTGATTATATGTCGACTTACACCTGTCATGGCCTGAGGGGGACCGTATTGCTTTAACCTTAAGCAACTTGGAGGAGGGTGGCAGGAACCCTGACACAAATAACTACAAATGTGCTGTCTGCTTTATGGCATATGTCACTTCCCCCGTTTCTTATGTCCAACATCATCATATGACATTGTTTTGCCACTATTAGATTCATTACCTGATCGCTATTCATCCTTCCCACAGCCACTGTAAACAGAAATGTACTTCAATCCGAATGAAGGCGACCAGGATTTTACGAGGCTACGTGCTGGTCATCAGTCTTCAGAAATTCAGTCTTCCTTCAGGCAAAAACTAAACACTACCACTTTTGTCCACAGTGGCGCCAAATCGACCAAAACTGAAACTTCTTTAGTGTTTCTTTAATTACAGATTGTAGAATGCATGTAAATTACAGTTCACCTGTATTTATTAACTATATTATTTATTAGTTTGTCTCTTTTAAATCTGATTAATTCGGATATTTACATTATGTACCCAATTTGATGAGATCAAAACAGTGATAATTTATTAATTTAGGGTGACACCTCATTAACTAATCAAGGTTTCATTAAAATGGTTAAAAAAAAAAAACTATTCACAGCAAAACGCTGCAGAAGTACAATTAGATTGCTACATCTTTGAAGTTTAATTTTGTGAATTATTGCAGACATTGATTGACAGACAAATAATGTAATCACTGCTATGCTTATGCATTCTCAAATCAAAACACTTACTTTCTTCCTATTAAAGAGAAAACAGCTCATGGGGTACCTAGTTTTGTCAAATAACTTACAGTATAAGAGGATTTATCAGAAATATAACATGTGGTAGAAAAATCAGAGCAGTGAATTGTGTAATATTCCCAACAGTGATCCAACAGCTTTATCATAACTAGAGGAGGTTAAGCTTTAGCTGGCAATTTATTAGATTTCTGGGAACTCACTTATGCTAAAGTTCACATAATGGTTGAATTACTGGAGTTCCGTTTACTCTTTGCTTTTTTTATTCATGCATATTTTGCTCACTATACCATAACCTTTATGAGGTCTTGCCAAACATTAACCTATAATTTTTATGTTGATATAAAAAGCAACACAGTTGGATTGGCATGATAGGCAAACATCCTAGTACAAAAGTTGTCTCTAAACTCTAATTTAATTTTTATTCATCCTCATATCAACACACTTGAATTAGTAAGGCTGTCTGACACATTGTTTGGGGTGAAAATGGCTCAAACCAGCAATAACAGAAGACAGTTTTGTAAAGCATGCATAGCTTCAAAGACATTGCCTTTTATCTGGGGGCCTTCCATTCCAATGATTCAAATCCCAGACACCTTCACTTTGATCTAATCTCTCTGGTGAGGTGAATACAAAACTGTGCTTACTTCGTATGCTGCTGCTGTAAACTGACTTTTAAAGGATTTATCATGTCGTTTTCTTCATGCTAGGGGGTTTGTGTCTGCGCACAGTCTGAACACCACGTTAGCTTATCAATTATCTGTTGCCAGTTTATCTTTGGTACAATTTTCCAAATATCAGACAGGATATCTGTGCTTTTTAGCACTGCATGTGTAGGATGTAGTAGGAATTAGTCAAAGCTCCCTCATTACATAGTGCTTTTTGTTTTGTGTGATGGATGTCCCATCAGGCATGAGCTATGAGGTGGCATACTTTAAAGGCTATGGTAAATGTTCTGACATGATGGGGTTTAGTGTATGTTAATTAAGAAAAAATTATAATAAGGATGAAGAGAAAACAATAAAAAGGTATGATAAGAATCTAGTTTTATCTGTAAAGACTGGGTTAATAAGTACATTTTTTTTGTGTGACGGTGCTTAAATTAAAGCTTAATTGATCCTCTGCCTTCTTGTACGACCATCATTGGGGTTTTTAAACCCGTTAAACCATTGTGCTGCAACATGCCATTCCTTTAGTCAATCATCGATTGGCATTTATCTTTAGCTTAAGGAACCCTATTACAAATTAACTTCCTTAGTTCAATTGTAGTGTTGAAATATTTGTTTAATGACTCTCAATGTTGTTTTTGTTTAGCAAAGGCCCAATGTGTTCAAAATCCTGCATTAGATTCCCACTATTTTCATGACTAGTAAACTATTCAGTAATTACTTTTTCGTTATGGATGTAAAAAAAATTTAAAAATAATAAAATGATTGTGTAACAGATTCTTACTTGCTTGGACTGATTTTATTTCCGGGATCACTTAGAAAATCTGAAGGCTGCTTAGTTTGGTAGATAGAGGGAAAGAAACAGTGTTTTGCTCCATAATGCAATCTTTGACTTTGCACCGCAGCAAGTCTAGCAATTCTAAGAAGAAAATCAGTGTTTCTTCTACAAGTCATGGCTTTTCTGTTTTTAGTCTCCTGAAATAAACATTTTACACTAAAGGAATTAGAACAGTAAATCCCCACCCAAATGTGACAATTTCACATTGTTTATATATTTATATTTCAGCAAACCAACAGCAAAATTCTTTAAAAAAACTAATATAGAAACCATTTATTAAGAATACTGTTGCACATATTAGATACAGTGGTTTATATTATTATGTGCATTTCGTCAGGTATGAGATTGTTTTAAAAGTAATACATCTTTTGGGTAACTTATGTTATTTTTAAAGTTATATAGAGAAAAAACGTTTCTTTCTAAAATGCGTTGTTTATTTTAATTTAAGAATGTCGTTTTTTCTTTTCTTTTCTTTAAGTGCTAAAATCGCTGCTTGTCTGTTAAAATTAGAGCTGACCTTTTATACGTATATGTTTATTTAAACACTACTGTCATGATTACAGATTAGTTTCAGCTTATGTGAACCATCTACGGTGTTATGTTGTTTTTGCGAAGTCAGAGAAATATCTCAGCTGTTTGGTGTCAGCTTCCACCTACAAATTGTTCTGACTTTAGTGTAAATCACCACAGAGCACTAAATATTAATCCCTACTCGGGAGCAGTTCATCCAGCAAGGAAAATGTTGCTGACAGTATAACCCTAAAGGGAATTTGAAACCCAGGGATTTATAGAGACTCAGAATTGTGAGGATAATTTGTTTTGCCAAACCGTGTCAAATATATGGAAGATTTAATTTTAGTTTGTGGTCCAAACTGTGAAACTTGGAAATGACTAAAAGCTCCAGCTAATGCAGTAACCACCTAGATATTACTGGATATTAAGTCTGGATTAACATGGTTAACAAAACCATAGTTGTCATAGTATATCAACGAGTTTATACAAGAAGGTAAACAACCGAATTAGCCTCCATGTGCTCTTAAAGGTGACCTTTTTGTCGGGCTTTCCCGAGAAAAACAGATTGCTCAAGATGCCATTCTTGATTTAATTTCATGATATCTTGTTTGCAGGCACAGTTCTTCCAATAAGGCTCTTGAATTACAATCACACTGTACTCATTTTAGAGCACCTTCTGGTGTCTCATCTTTATCCCAGACAGGCATTTTATTGTTCACCAAAGAATATGCTGTTTTCACCCTCACCTGTGACACATATTCAGAGTATGCTGCTTTTCTCCTCTGCGCAGGTACAACCCGCCTTCCTCGAGACGGAGAAGTCCCAGGGTTGGATTACAACTTCCTGTCTGTGGAGGACTTCCTACAACTTGAGGAGAGTGGCACACTTCTGGAAGTAGGAACGTATGAAGGTGAGGAGGATGATGGCAAAGATTAAAAGTGGCACTTCACATGACTCATGATACATCAGGTGTCCTTATCCTCTAGAGATCCGGCGAGCACACCAAGCGTCATATTTAGTTGTATTTTTTCTTTTTTTTTCTTGCACGTAGGCGAGCTGTAAGACAGTGCACTCAGTTGATTCTGATTAGATCATGCATGAAGGGAGGGGTAGATTCATCCAGGAGACAGCAGGTCTCTCCACATCTGCCCCTCTCACTATGATTAGGACAGTGTTTTGCACGGCTAAGTCTAATACTGACACAAACCTGTGTGTGTAAAACATGCAGATGGCTGATTGTTTGTTAGGCTGTGTGTTATACACTGCTAAGTCAGATGAAAGAGGGAGTGCTGGCGAGAGAGAGAGAGAGAGAGAGAGATTTTGTGCATAGAGCTTGGAGAGAATGTTACGACATTAATCTGCTTGGCATTGGCTCAGCTTTGTGTTGGCATGTTACTTGCTATCACGCAGACAATGTCAAATACCTGTCCACAGGAGTCCTTGGCACTCCACACATCAACAGGCAGGAGCAGTACAACAGATTCTTGAAAGTTAAATGACAGCACACAACTAAATATTAAAAACATGGAACATATGTGTTCTTAATCTTAAGTGTTTTTACCCCTATTACTATTAGTTTTTTGAGGAGCCACATAGTTTGCCACTAAGTTGTGACCCAAATATTGTTCTTAAAAGTACAATTTTAACTCTTCTTTGTTGTTTTCTTGCTCATCTTTTGAATGACCTGGAAACTCCTTAGCATTTGTATGCTAGGGACCAACAGGTCATAGGAACTGGTGAATCAGTTGGAGACTTTTGTGCACAAAGGGCTATTCAAACTACATTTTTGCTTCTTAGGCCTAAGCAATTAATTGATTATTTTTAGCGTCACAATGTTGCATTGTTGACATAACTGTGCTGTTCCTGCATAATCTCCCCCCAAAAGTAATGGTGCACATTTTACTTTGCCTGGTGTCTCTTACTTTGATGGAAAGATTGATCCAGCTTTGTAGAGTCAGGAATCTTATTCAGTGACCACAGCGAGAGTAGAACCAAGTGGTGCGTGCTAAACTGAGACCAACTTTACGGACATCACACAGGTTCTTGGTAAAAGTCATAGTAAAAACTAATTTTGTTTTATCTAAGTTGTAGATAATATAGATACCATTAAGGGTGTGTTTAGAGTAAGTACTCATTAATATTGACTAGAGCCGTCTATGTGTATGGGTCCTGTAAATTTGTATAGAATAAACGTTGTAACTAAGAAGTTTATCATAAACATGCTAACAAGTTATTACTCTCAATTTATTGCTGTTATTTCTTAGGTCATGGATGGATAGGTGACTAGGTAGTTAATTCTGGATCTAATTCTGACTATTTACAGTTTACAGTACATAGTTGGTTGGGAAACAACAACAACAACTACCATACCGTCATTTGAATATTAGCAGGTGTGTATAAGATAATACAAATGATTTTTAAAACATCACACATTCCTGTTTAAATGTCAGATTTTTGTCGTGTTGAAACTGAAACGCTCTCACATTTATCCTGTGCAATTGTATTTAAAAACAAACAAATCTTTTGGAAGAAAGGACAAAACATCAGCTAAAAAACATTTTAAAAGTGGGTTTCAGTTGCAGTCCATCCTATGGACATGGTTGTGTGATTGGCTGGATATTGGCAAACACCAAAATATTCAGTTCGTTTGATGGCATATATTCAGTTTAAAAGGCTGTTTTAATGAATGGGATTGTTAAAAATTCATGCTGAAAACTATAAAAAAAACTTGAAAAATATTGGTGACACTTTAAACAACTGTGCTAAAAGCAATTTAGGGTAATCAGTTTAGGTTGATACACATGTACCTTACTCCTCTTTGTCTGCTCTTTTAACTCATTCTCCTACCACACTTCCTAACCTGGAAGATTTTATTGTAAATGCCAAATATGTCATGGAAAAGTTGAAGCAGGAAGTATTTATTTCAGTAATTAGAGAAATGACTTTGACTTGACTGAATTGATTTGTACATATACCTTCTCTATAAAACATAATTATCAACAGATATATTGAAGAACAAAGTGACAAAAGTATGTTGGCAATATTTCCTTAAAATAAATTGGCAGGGTTTGATGCAGAGGCTCATGCATTGGTGCCGCTGCAAGGGGATGTGGCGCAGTTTGATCATTTGTAAAACGTACCATACAATAATAACCTAATATATTACTGGGTTAGGTATAGTTTGAACTAGAACAACTTGAACATTGGGATTTAACCTAGGATGCGTTTAAATATTATAAAGACCCAAACACATATAGGAACACTCTGGGCTGCTTAGCCATTGCTTATTTCCAGGGTTTGTAGTCATGCTGTAGTCCAGCTTTGTGTCTTTTACTCTCCACATAAGATTATGTACAGAGCCCCTGGATGCTTTTTCTTTGTCCCCCTGCAATGCCTGTTTTTATCCTTGGCTTTTTCTCTTCATCCCTCTCCTGCTCCCTCTCAGTCTCTCAAGCATGCTAATGTCTTCCTTGTTACCTAGGTAACTATTATGGGACCCCAAAGCCTCCAAGGCAGCCCATCATTGGGACAGTGACTCTCAGCGATGCGGGCTCCCGTCCGTCCACCCCGAAGCGCACCAAGTCCTACAATGACATGCAAAAAGTCCGCGTAGTGCCTGCTGACGACGACGATGACGACCAGTCCACGGAAATGAACAACAGTTTTACAGGTGAGTGTATCGCTTCCGCCCGCCCCGCTGTGTTTGTCAGAGTGCATGATTCCTCAGCCTGTGTTGTCTTCTCCATGTACGATGAGTGTCCCAAACGACTCACTGGTTCTTTTGGAACATCCCTCAAATACA
The DNA here is from genome assembly GCA_032876305.1 of Orestias chungarensis. Taxonomy (NCBI): domain Eukaryota; kingdom Metazoa; phylum Chordata; class Actinopteri; order Cyprinodontiformes; family Cyprinodontidae; genus Orestias; species Orestias chungarensis. The sequence continues at coordinate 2,269,823 of JAVLVB010000779.1, read as the reverse complement.
CATGACGAGGAACGCAGTGATAGAGTTTGTGTCAGGGTTAGGATGTTTATGATTTCCTCCCCGGTTGTAAGATTGTGAGTGTCTGGCAGTTACATCATGTTTTTGTGATGCGGATTCTTCTTTTCTTTACACTGCCATCTGCCTGTGACGACGGGTTTTGTGGAGTTCTATGTTTTTCCCATATTACAGCACTCAAATGCTTATTTATCCCAACCATTCTTTACCCTATATTCTACACTTAGTGTCTAGTACATATGTTGCACTTCTTCATCTAGCAACACAACTGTTTTACATATTTCACAGATTAAAAGTTAAACTTTAAAAACAACTATTTTCAACAGTACTCAGTTTATTTTGTATTTTGTGAGATTACAGGCACAGACTGCTCTGGATTTTAGTGAGATATTATGTTCAAATTGCGGGTTATGTGCTTTGGTCTCATGAGAGCGAAACGTAATTTTCAGGCCCTTAAGCAAAACAGTTTTTGTGGTGGAACAGGGATTGATAACGTCACCCCTGATAACTTCACTCCCATAGTAAACCTTAGGGTTGTCAACATCATTCTGGAGGAATGCTTTTCATAAACAGATACAGTGAACATATATGGAAATACATACTAGGCACTACTTCATTCAGAAAACCTGTTAAATGCTCTAGAGGAGTTTGTGATCATCATCCATCAGGGGGGCAATCCTAAAGTGAGCACGAGATACAATGAAATGGTTTAGATCAAATCACATAATATCCATGTGCTAGATTGGCTTAGTGAAAGTCTAAACCTAAAGCTAATTAGGATTCTTTGGCAAAACTGGTTCTTTACCATTTGTATTCATTACATAAAAAGGAAAATGTTAAACACATTTGTTAGGTTTTTATGTGTAAAAATTCACAATCGCTTCATAATTATACCCTACTTTGTTTGTTTGCGTTTCGCATAAAATCCCAGTATCACATGTATCAAATGTAAAAAAAAACATGAAAAAGACCAAGGGATATAAACACTCTTGCAGCAGACTGTTTCCCATGCTTGTCTTTAACCTTCCTTCATTTTCCTTCTTCTTTGATGCTTTGAATCTTTTCAATCACTTCATCCCCCTGCCGAGCTGCCTGTGTGTTGAATTTACATTTGATCAGCCTGGGGAAGTGTTGGGAGTTTATCTAGCCGAAGGGGGAGAGCAAATGGGAGTGGGAAAGGGGGGTTGGTCTTGTCTAAACAGAAAAACACTTACCTCTAAAGAGGCAAAAAAGGGGTGTGGGTCAAATTGAGTTTGGGACTGTTGCTGTTGGAATTAACATATCCTGTTACCCCTGTCCTTACACAAAGTAAGTTAGAGGTAACCTGGGGGAGGGGAACATAGGGGGAGTTTAGTGAGACTAAACTTGCATGAAATTAGTTTGCATGTCTGTTTTTTCCATCTTGCATGCATAAGACAAACCGTGATTTTTTTGTTTTTGTTTCTCTTGTTTCATGTTGTGGTTATTGTGTCACCCAGGATCCTTAGTGCGTAGTCTCTTCCCCTCTCCTTTATTGTGCACAGGTAACCCTAACGACCAGGAAGAGAGCCGCAGTGGCGTCCTCCGGCCGTACCCCGTGCGTGATAATGCCCTGCCCTGTGGTCTGAACAATGCAGCCACCTCCACTACAGAGAGTGGGCAGCAGACACTTGCAGAGCCCCAGGTGTCACCAGAGGACCCTCTGGGACCGCTGCCCGAAAACTGGGAGATGGCCTACACCGAAAACGGCGAACTGTACTTCATAGAGTATGTATCCACGTCTTGCACAGTTTAAAAGTTGTGTCTTATGAACGCAGCCTTGGCAGTGCCTGAGTAAGTCTTTTTCCCTTTTGCCTGTGCCATACGTGTTTGTGTATTCTGTTTTCATTCCCACTGTTGCTGCTATTGTTGGCCTATTGGCCTGTCTTCCACAATGATTTGGTTTGTCGGCCTGCCCAGCCTTCTGGGTGCAACTGCTTTCCTGTTAATCCCTGCATGTCCCGATCTCAAAAGGAGATCAGATCCTGATTACCTGACTACCTCCACCTCTCTGTCCTCTGCAGCACGGCAAAGACTCTCCACCAGGACATGGATGTGTGTTTTCAGAGCTTGTATGTTAATTTCTGCTATAACTAAATTATATTTGTTTTCGCCTAGCAGTAGAAACAAAAGGTTGTTTATGGTTACCTTCCCTTTGTCCCCAATTTTCCTGACAGTGGACAGCGTCTGTCCCCTGCAAACTTGCTGACAGATTTTCTTTTTTGTCTGAGTCTCAGTGGTGCATTCAGGTGCCCCTGATGTGCTTTTATATGACATACTGACTGCTTGCTGCTGAAATATTGTGTTGTCTTGTTTATTTCCTCTCAGCCACAACACAAAGACCACGTCCTGGCTGGATCCCCGGTGTAGAGACAAAGCCCCCCGGGCTCTGGAAGAATGTGATGATGATGGTAAGTCTCCAAGCATCATTTAGAGTCTTACCATGTACATGCACAGTTCTGTGTTGTGGTTTAGAAACAGCATGAGCTCTTAGACGTAGGTCTCCTCTCGTGTTTTAACTGATGCCATTGTTGCTTTTTAATGCTGTCTTTGGGGCTTTGATTTAGTTTCTTTTTGCAACATTTCATTTGTTGTGAATGTGTCTTGGATTTCTCATGAGGCTACTGTTATTGGAATGGACATAATGATAAAAATGTGCTTTATGAAATCCAAGTGACACTGTAGTTATTTGCAGTGTTATGAAATTGCACCACCCAGTGGTGAAACTAAAAGGAAACACTATGTATTTAGGTTTCTGAAAGGCTGCTCTAATATTCTAGGTTAACCCATTTCTAAGGTATCCTGTTTCCCTGTTTTCCTTTCTTTGGATTGTTACTTTATTCATTAACTAACCAACTTTTTTTCTACCATCCATCCTTTTCTTCCTCTTCCTTTTTTCTTCTATATTATATCCTGCTTTCAATATTGGAGAAGAAGGGATACATACTGAAGACCTGGAAAGTGATATAGGTATGGTTTTGCAATTTTTTGTTTAAAACTGTAACGTGTTATAGAGGAAGACCCTTATCTCTTCATTTACGTTTCACCTGTCACTGTTGCACATTGTTATGACTTATAAACTTCACAAACAAATATGATAGTTTGTGTTTGGGTTGATTATTTCTTTGTTGTAACAATGCACACCTGATACTAAAACTAGTTTTGTTCATCTTGAATGGAAAATATATTAGAAGGTTCAGCAGTAATGTTACATTTATGGTTATACTTGCAAAAAAATCACCATATCTATTGTTTGGTGTAGTTTTTTTATCTTAAGTAACAAAACCACGTTGACAATTCAACAGTTTATTCATTTAAATATTGTGGGTCTGGTATGGAAGCAGACATACCAATGACAGTCTAAAACCTCCTCCTTATGCTTGTCACCATTTTGGTCCTATTTATGTCGTTACAATTTACAACACCATCAGTTTGGATAAAGTCATTGACATGCAGAGTTTCTCCTGGTGGACATTAGTGAATCACTTACGTTAGCGTATCATTGACTTTGCATAAATCCATATTACATGATACATGCATATAGGGACAGCGGAGAGGAAAAACTCTCCTTTAACAGACCCTCCTGCAGATGGAGGTGCATCTTGACATCTCTCTGCACGGAGATTTCAAATAATGACACGTTTTGTTTTGAGGGAAGGAGATGCCACTCCACACCATCACCCTGCCTCATTCAAAACATGTATGGCAATGCCGGAGAGGATTTTGTCTTCTTTTTTTTAAGGGTCTCACCGACATACTTAAAAGTGTAAAGAAATGTAGAAGGCTTTAAAAGGTTAAATGATCAAGCGGCATTGTTACAACCATGAAATAGTCAATCAATTACAGATTTCCTTACTTATTATGCTAAATTTATGTATTAGTAGTAGTATTATTTATTGTTTTAATTCATCTGCTGTGGTCACAGATACAACAGATATATAAGCATGCTCAATCTGGATGCATAATTTTGGAAAGTTGCATCTTAAAAGCTTTTAACCAGCCACTGCCAAAGTTGTTGAAACAGTGTTTAAACATCATTATTGGACCTTCAGCACCATTTATTAATAGATTTATCTGAAATTTTTTTTTATAATTCTGACCCAGTGCTGACAGGAGAATTTTGCTGTGATCTGCCAAAATATTTTATTATCATCACTGCTGCAGTGGTTTATAATTCTTTGAGCCTTTGAAAACAATGGTTTAAATACAACAAAAACCGAAGACTTGATTTTATTTGCATTCATGCCTATTTTGAGTACATGCAAGATTTATTTTAACATTAAAACCTGTTTTCCGGAGCTTTTGAAATGATTGGGCTTTTTGACTATCAAAGCTCATTATCTGTTAGTTATCCAAAAAAGCAAAGCCCAGTTTCTTCTCCTAATTATTTTAGGATACTACAATAAATAAATAAATTATTGCAGTTTTGGAGTTAGGAGTGTTCCAGAAAAGGCTTCCTTATTTTGAGGTTTTGTTATCCTTAATTTGGCAACTCTAAAAGGACAAAAGTATTCATGCACACTTGATTACAGATTACAATAAAACAATGGATTTTATAGTAGTAGCTTCAAGAGGGTACAATAAACATCCAGGCATCAATTATCAAAAGGTATGAAGATTTAGAATATGTCATGCTCAACACAGGTTATTAATATAGTTAAGTTTTTTTATATATAAATTGCTTCAAAAAGTTTGCTGCTGTTGTTTAAACCCCATAACGCCAAACCATCACACCTTTTTATTTTGGGTATCTGCAACTTCTTCCACTGTAACTCCATAATGTCAAACATACAATTTTTGATACTTGAATTTCTAATACCTCTAAATCTTAGGTCCTAATTAAATGGCAAATGCAGTCTTTACAGTGAGAGGCATATACTATTCATTTACACATATGTAAGAGACCTTACTAAAAATACAACTTTCTGCTTCATCTCACTGAGTTCATATTCATCAGAAGATAATTTTTAAGGTGTATTGGGAATGTACTTCCATAAAAAGTTGTATATGCCAGAATGTTTTGTAAAGATGTATCTACCTGTTAAAATTGCATGCTACATATATATATTCACTTTCAAGTGTTATATAATAATAATAATTAAAAAATGTGGCCATAAAAGGCATAATGGAGTATTAATTCAAATGTAGTGTACTTTTACAGAAGTAAGCGAATTAAAAGGAACTATAAGCAAAGATTAAACTTTGTAATGGTCCATGGAATCCGGTCTGTTCTTGCTATGATCTTATAAAGCACTGTGATAAAATGGTTGTGGAGTAGTTTTTGTTTTTAGGGCAGGTTTGCGTTCAGTCCAGCTTTGCTAAAATAATATGTTCTAATAAACCATGCTGGAAGCGGAAAACAAGGGAAATAATGATCACAGCAATCCAACCATAGTTGTCTCGTATCTGTGCTAATGATTGTCCTGTAAGTGTTTGTGTTTAACAGTGAGTGCTCTCTGTATTACAGAGCTGCCTCCAGGATGGGAACGAATAGATGACCCGGTGTACGGAGTATATTATGTGGAGTAAGTTAATCAGCTCATTGACTCATCAATGGATAAAGACAAATCATGTTCATCCACTTTTAAAACTCCACATTCATTCTTTTCTATAAAAAGTCATTGTTGAAGGTTTTATTAAGATTATAGGCACAGTAGGGTCTAATCCCAATATATATTTTTTTCTGTTTGTCTTATGTTTGTTTTTTAAAGCCATATAAACAGGAAGACCCAGTATGAGAATCCAGTTGTGGAGGCGCGGCGTCAAAAAATACTGGAACAGCAGCAACCGCCGCAGCCTCCAGAAGGTGAGCGGTATATCCGAGGTTCGTTTCCTATCCATTTCTTTCTTTCTTCATGTCTGTCAGTGTCACGTCATCTTTGTTTCTTGTTTGCCAGAAGTTCGGCCAGCATTAATTTTTTTCCCATTAACATATTTTCACATATTCCCTTTGGATTTAGAGTAAAAAAACAAAAACTTTCCAACTTTTACCACTTGTGGTTTTACCAAAAGTAGACTGGCCCAAGTCCTAGCTTTGTCTTCTAAGTTCAGGTTTTAATTTGTGTGATTGTTTTAGTCATAAATGCCATTCTGTATTTGATCACTGTACTTTTCTTCATTAAATGGGGGGCAATGTTTACTTTTACTCAGCTTTTGTAAAATTGAAAGTACAACTTTAAACCGGATAGTACTCCACCTTGTAGTTATATAGTGTGTGTTCTTAATGCAACCCATGAATGTAGAACAACTGCATTTTTTTAAATTTCTGTTTATTTTGAAAAAGAAAAATATTAGGAAAAAAAAAAAAGTAATAATTAAAATATGTTTTTAACTACAAACTACAGCCTATTAAAAAGTATGTCCAGGTTCTCTACAGGATATGCCTAATACTTGGTCATGCCTTCTTCTGCATAAATTGCTTCAACAATGATGCATAACATGAAGGCTATATGCTGCTTAGGGATTCCAGGTGGCTTTAACAGCAGCATTTAACTCATCTTTGTTAATGGATCTAATGTCTTTCATCTGCTTCTTAATAATACTACATAGATTCTTTCGGTAGTTTTAGTCAGATTAGTTTTCTACAAACTATGAACATTAGACCAGTTGGTACTTTTTGTAATTTTGTCAGAGTTGCCAGGAAAAGAGTTTGCCCTGCTGGAAAATAAAACCAGCATGTCATTAAAGAAAGCATTAAGTGCTTATTATTTTGAATTTCTAAGGAAATTAAACTTTTAGTTTGATATAAAAAGAGGACTTTGGACCACTAAGACAAAAACAGGTCCCTTTTCCTCCCTTCATTTACACAAGTAAGACAATCCTGACATGGACTTTGTTTAGTAGACACTTCTTAGCAGTAGGTACTATCATACAGACTACAGTAATTGTTGCCTCATGGGTCTGTCTTTGAGGACTTCTAACGCACAGCTTTTGGCTTCAGACCTCAAACTGTTGAGCTCTCAAAAAACTTTGGCCTACAACATCTATTCCTTCTGAAATAGCATGGCCATAGTAATCAAAATGAATAAACTAAGCATTTCAGTTATATCTGTCTCTTTCCAATTAAACAATTTGTATTTTGTTATTTACATCAAATACTTGAATAAAGGAACCTTAAAATAATATTGCAATTTATTAGATGAATGCGCAGACCCCGGTTTCAATTGTGTTCTATAGGATTAAAGTTGGAATGATCAATGTGTGTGCAGAATGGATAGAGGAGCACTCTTCAGATGCAGCTCCACTGGGAAACTATGCTCCAAACCACCTGGAGACGTACAGGGACCAACAAATCCCACCAGTTCTACCTCCTGGTCCGGTTGGAGTAAAGAGTAAGTCCTTATGAGGTAGTAGACCTGTAGATATTTTATTGTAACTTATTGATGTTACTAAATTAAATTTTTTTTTTATGAATTACATTTTTTGTTAATTATTAATCTCAATTTAGTCAACCCTTAATGTTACTTCTGTTTAAACCAACATCATGTTTAAACAACATGTTTTCTACCTGTTTCTTCTGCTTGTTTGCTTATGTGTTGTTTTAATTTTATTTCAAAGTCTTTTTTGTTCCTTCTTTTATATATTTAAAGTTAATAAAGGTTAATGAGTTACTCACATTTATTTATAACTGTGTTTTCTGGACCAATATTTTGAATTTCTGTTTGCTTCACTCTCTCCAGGGGGGAAGCCTTTCTTCACCAGAAACCCTGCAGAGCTTAAAGGAACCTTTATTAACACCAAGCTAAATAAAAGTTGCCGTGGATTTGGGTTCACAGTAGTTGGAGGCGACGAGCCTGATGAGTTCCTGCAGATCAAAAGCCTTGTGCTGGATGGTCCTGCTGCTGTTGATGGCAAACTGGAGACAGGTGTAGTACACAGACTTACTCCACAGGGGGCACTGTTTTCATACAGAAACACCAAGTTGTTGTTTGAAAACTTATTTTTGTAATCTCATTACATTTAAGAGATATGCCAGTTTTACTGTATTGAGGATGCATCTTTATTTTTGCAGGGGATGTGATTGTCAGTGTGAATGACACCATCGTGCTGGGCTACACTCATGCACAGGTGGTGAAGATTTTCCAGTCTATTCCTATCGGCTCAATGGTGGACCTGTCCTTATGCCGTGGTTATCCTCTGCCATTTGACCCCGATGACCCCAACACCAGTCTAGTGACCTCTGTGGCCATCTTAGACAAAGAGCCGATCATTGTAAATGGGCAAGAGACTTTCGAGGCACCCATCAACCAGGCGGGACCAATCAATGGTATGCGAGACCCACGGCCGCACAGCCCCTCTGCCGAGGTAGCATCCAATGGTTCACACGGCTACTCCAGCGATGTGGTCATCCTGGCCTCAGCCATTGCTACCCAGCCAGAGTTGATCACCATCCACATGGAGAAAGGAGACAAAGGGTTTGGTTTTACAATTGCTGACAGCCTGACTGGAGGCGGACAGAGGGTCAAGCAGATAGTGGACTATCCACGGTGTCGTGGCCTGAAAGAGGGGGACATCCTGATGGAGGTCAACAAGAGAAATGTCCAGAATATGAGCCACAACCAAGTAGTGGATCTGCTCAGCAAATGTCCAAGAGGCAGTGAAGTCACCATGTTGGTGCAAAGAGGTATGTGTAACATCTCAGTGGGTGTAAATGGTGAATGTCTGCAGGAAACAAATCTGGGGCATGACATGCTGCGAGATAAAGCGCACAAGTGCACATGCTTAAATCTGCTAAACTGAAAACCTTTTGATTAGTTGGTGAGTAGATTTGAAACAATGAAGTGGAGAAAAGAGATAAAGAGAGTGGGCTGAAGGATGAAAATGCTAGGATAGAATGTGGAGATGTACATAGATACCAGGAAAAGATGAGAGTGGAGAAGAGAGCAGTGTGAGAAAAGGTAGGTGGATGGGTAAAGAGTCTAGCTGGATGAACGATGATTTAGAAAATAGCCGCACATTTGGTCAGAGGCTCATGAGTCACAAGTAAATGTTTGTGTTCTTAAACTGCCCTTTTAATAGTTGGATATTTTTTGTTTGCTTCCTCACGTAATCCCTACATGGAATTAGGTAGAGTTTTTTCAAACTGCGTATAGGTCTAGATTGATGTAATTTTGACTTAAATGTCTTTTGTTATATTGACTAATGTCATCACATATAATGGTGACTTGTAAAAGCATTACACTTCTTGTTTTTTTTTTTAATGGTTCATCTTACAACAACAAACTGCAATGCATTTAGTCAAGATTGTATGTGTCAAGCCAACAGAGAAGTTGAGGGAAAAAAGTATGTTTTTCATTTTTGTCAAATAATATATGAAACACAGGGTGTGCTTTTATGCCAAAACACAGGTTTTTAGAAGTCAAATATTTTTAGTAAACAGAGTTAATCTGTGTCTTATGGAGAGTTCTTAGAAATCTAGTAAAGAACATTTAAAACAAACTCCATTTTAGACGTAAAGGGATACCGTCGACATTTATGGGATAAAATTGTAAAGAAGTTTAAATTAGGTTTATCTTATAAAACAATATGCCAGGCTTAGAACATTTGACATGGCACTGTTAAGGCAAGCTTATAAGACACATCCACTGCTTACACGGCAGGTTTAAAAATAAATTAAAATTATGCAGCCATTTGTTTAAAAGGCCTTTTTTCAGGCTTGTAACAGACACCTTGAGTTTCTAAAAACTGTACTTCATTCCTTTTAAACCAGTACAAAGCGTTTTAGCTCCAAGATGTCAAACAACAAATGACCGGCTAAAGTATAACATATCCAAACAGAGATGAGCATTCAAGTGTCATCACTTCTGACCAGACACTTTTACGTTAAATTTCTAGCCCACATGATTGGCATATTGACAGCAGCTTGGGGTTTTGCACTCCATATCAATTATGTGATCTAATGAGTTGACCTTGTGCACTGCTCCTGGAATATCTCCTGTATTGTGTTATATGTCAGCATCATTATGGACCTTCGTGTGTGGGTGTGTGTGAAGGAGGGAGAAGATGAATAGTACAGAAGCAAGCTCTGAGGGCAAAGCACAAAGAGAGGAAATAAATGAGAGAATAAATGGGTAACAGGCTCCAAAAGTCACAGAAACTGGCAGGGTGACTGACAGGATCGTAGATCATGTCTGTTGGCTTTAACACCAACCTGTAATAACTGTGGGTTCAGCTGAGTGGCTATGTGATGAGGGACACACAATACAGAGATAACCAGGGGGGGTTACTAAATAGATAAATTAGGCTCCGCTTTCCATTCCTTTGTTTGGAGGCTTAGCATTTCCAATATAAGAAAAAATCAACCTAGCAAGGAAATTCATGCAAATGTTCAGTGTGATTTTTACTGGTTGGTCCAAAAATTATAGATCAATACATTCAATTTTATCTTGACTTGACAATACAATTTGTAATAATGACAGAAAAACTGCAGAGCCATAAAGACAAAACAGATCGGGAAAAGCGGTCAACCATCAGTCAATAAGGTTCTGCAGAAAATTAAGCCTGTTTTCAAATTAATAACAGGCTAAATATAAAATGTATTGGTAAACTTTCAGTTTTACTGGTGTACTTTTTTCAAACAGGTTTATTTTGTAATTAGCTTTATTACTTTATAAATATAAGTACCCTTTTAACAACTTGTAGTCACACAACTTTATGCATTTTATTTATGTATTAAAATACTTAGTTTTAACAAACTTCCAATCCACCATCATCTTTCAAACAAAACTTTCAAGCTGATCGGTAAGCTTTATTTGGCAATGTGGCAAAAGCATTGCATCTGAGTGATGCCATGTATGTCAAATATATGCGTGCGGAGACAGTAGACGATAGTTTCTGTTGTTTCATTTACTTTACAGCAATCCCCTATACTGAGCATGCATGTAGCAACAGTGGAGAAGAAAAACACTTAGAGAAAAACAGAAAGTTAACCAGGGAAAAAACAGCAGCTAATACAGATTGGTAGAAGAAAATACAGAAAAAATGGTCAGATGATCCTCCAGCTGCCCAAAGACTGTATCGGCATAATTATAGGTATACCTGACGATAATCCCCCCCCCCCCACCCCCCACCACACACACACACACACACACACACACAAACACCT